>VDFB02322346.1:0-137786 GCA_007258455.2 Sequoia sempervirens | reverse complement strand
TAAGTACCTCAGAATCTAATGAAAATTTGCTGGAAGCCTGCTGGAAACATGCTGACAACAATGTTAAGCTCAATTTTCAATGTATTCACCTCGTTTGACTTCAAATTGGTTGGAAAGACTCAAACCCTAATTTCAGACTTGGCCAAATTCATGTTGAAGCTTGCAGACGGGAACGTCCCCAGGAAGCAGACCATAGAAAAGAGACAGACGGAGAGAGAGAGAGAGACACAAAAACCAAAGCCAACAAGACCAGAATGGAGCAAAAATTAGGGGTCCCCATCTTGAATGGGGCGATGTGTGAAAAGGTCACAACATGTCCGCATACTCAATCACCTTGTCCTTGTCCATGATCAAATGTAGGTATGCCGCTTTGGTGCCTTCCACGGTGTCCAATTCCTTCAAATCTTCAAGGCTGATGCTTATTCCACCTTGTCCCGTGGCTGCCCTTTGTATGAATGCTTCAAGAACACTCCTTGTGCCATCCAACTTAGACAAGGTTTGAACTTCCTCGTCCATGGTCACCTCTAATTGATTCTTCCAATCACCCTCCAAATTGTGCAAAAACAATGGATTATTGAAATGCAAGTCAAAATTTGAAATGACTTCATACCTTGTGATAGGGTTGTCTTGATCATCATGTGTGCCAACTTCTATATCTCCCTCATTGGATCCTTCAGATTCGTCTTCCATAGCTTCTCCTTGGATCATCTTCATGTTGCCACTCCCCATGGATGCAACCTCTATAGGAAGTTGGTATCTTGTCGTGTGTATGGAAGCTGGTGCCATGCTTACCTTACCACAATGCTCATCTATCTCCTCTCCTCTATCCCTCATAGCAGCATAGTACATCTTACCCAAGGTGAGTAGATGATCTCTATTTGCAAGCATATATAGGTAGTTGGTCTTAACTACCATCCAAGCCTCCTTAAGAACATGCAGTTCCTCAAAATCATCATGTTTATCTAGAATCTTCAAGCATAGTGTTGATATCATCTTATGAATATGCTCAAAGTGATGTAGAGTCAACCCAACCATACCTTTATTGACCTTCAGTTGACTTTCCAACAGATGTGCACTCATGCTCTCATGCTAGACTCGAGATGTGTCTCTTTCTCATGTCTCTCCGATTCAGTCTCCTCCTTAGCTTTTTCCTCACAATACTCATCATACTCTATCAAGGGGGAGTCATACTAAGTATGGTTTTCAGTTTCAATGCTGTTATGCTGTGTCACCGCATTCGCCAAATTTTCAGCCTTACATTCAAAATTTGGTGAATGTGAAAAGCCCTAATAATATTCGTTAAAAATTCGTATGGAAAAGGTGCCAATATTTTTCCTCCGATAGGGGTCCTGCAAAAACACCTTGGTCGAGTTGTGTAAGTGTGCTATATTGGATTTTACTGCCAGTGGTGATCCCTCTCACACCTCTGCACTCTCATGCCTTTGCCATCAATGGTGGTAAACATGTCTATTTGGGCAACTGTATTAATGACCGGGGCTGCAGGTTATCAATTTTGGTTGGTTAACAACGGCAAGCTTTTTCATGGCAATGCCCGGGGTCCACCCAAAGCCACTATAGGCTGTAATTCCTTGTTGGACAAGAACAAAGAGACGCATCGGCTTGTTTGTGTGGCCTTGATGATATTCCTTGCTAGACAAGAACAAAGAGGACCATTAGATTCTACCATTCGCCAGCATTTCGACATTCCACAGTCCCTTGCCTTCACTCGACCACCTATCGGCTTTCCTCATTCTTTTATGCCTGCAATGACTCATTTGAATGTTTTTGAAGTAAAGATAATGGTAAACCTAAATTTTAATAATTTTTATTTTATTTTTTAGTTAAGATAAAAATTAAGTTATTTTTAGTTTTAAGTTAAGATACAAATTAACATATTTTTACTTTATGGTTTAAAAATAAAATTTAGTGTTTCTTTTTATTTTTAAAGTTCAACTATTGATATATTGTTTATATTTAACAATAAATAAAACATTAAGTATAAGCAATATATCAAAAATAAATAAAACTATTGATCTATTGTTTATATTTAAAAATAAATTAAATTATGGATATATTATTTTTATTTTTATTTTTATTATTTTATTAATATAGATATATATAAATAAAATTACACATTTATTATATTAATATATTTTAATATATAATATTTATTATATTATGTTTTTTATATATAATATATTATTTTTATTTCTATCTATATTATCTATTTTATTAATAAAAATATAAGAATAAATTTAAAAATAATATATATAAATATAATATTATAAAATTATATATTTATATTATATAAATATTTATAGATTTGTATATATATATATATATATATACACAAACCTCATATGGGAAAATAAAATAAAAATGTGAAACTTTATATTTATAAAAAAAAAAAATTAAAAAAATTACATAAGGCAAATTTAATCCGAATTTTTTACTTTTCAAATTTTTTCCTTACTGAACTTCATCTGAACTTCAATGTTGCCGAACTCAAATTCGAATTCGAACCTGGTGACTTAGCTCTTATGCACCTCCTCTGCTTGTCCCTTCAAGACTGTAAGGCTCTCCTATGTGGATACATTGTCATCATAGTGCCTCGGGGAAGGGTCACCATCAAAGCAGTGTGTAGAATCTTCAACCACATGATCCTTCACAACTATGATATCTTCATCTTCCTTAAGACCTCGCAATGTCAACTCAATCTCAACCAACTCTCTAGGCTCATCATCATGTGCATAGGGAACTTCTATTTCAAGCATATCCAAACCATGATGCAATGGAGATGAAAGAATATCGAGTGAGCTCATACCTCCTTGATGTGAACCCAACATGGTTGGTTCGGTATCCTCATTGATCCTCAGCTGTCCCTTCGGCTTCTATCTCATGCAATCAATTAAGTCCACTTTGCTTCCATCACAACTTGGGTCTAGGGCATCCATTACTTCTTGATTCTCATCATGGAAAACCTTCTCCTCATCATCCTTATGATATTCTTCTAACTCAATCTTAGAATTATCCCCAAACTTAGAATCATCATACCTTATGGCAGTGTCTCTTTGTTCTTCTTTGTTTTAGGCCTCCAAATAGTCCTTGGGATTGTTATCAAGTAACTCTTTTGTCTTGATGGGGAAAGTTTCTTTCTCATCCATAGGATACTCTATCTCAAGATCATGTATAGATAAAGAGTCATGGTTCAAATTCACATCCTTAGAATCATCATACCTTGTTATAACATCCTCTTGTACCTCCTCAAGAGACTGTCCTTCACATGTCAGCGCTTCAGTAACACTGTCTTCTCCCTCCAATTCTCCTTCCTTAGATGATGATGAGACATTATGCTCAACAAAAGAATCAAAACCTTGTATGGTTGTGTGTGGCAAGGTGGCAGCTCTTCCTTCGTCTCTTCCTTTGTGTCGATGACAACTTTGGCCCGTTCCTCCTTTCTTCTTGTTTCCAAAATGTAGTCACACACATCTTTCTTGCTTGGTTCAACGCTTCCAAACATGCTCACATAAGAGTCCAAGGACATGCGATTCTTGAAGTCATTTGGTAGACTGTGATATTCATCAATGATTTTGTTTGCTTCCTTGTCTCTTTCTCTTTTCAACTCCCATCTTCTGAATGCTAGCTTGAGCTCTTTCAACGATTCCTCTTGAAGTTAGAGCATTTCTTGTGGTATCTCTTCATAGTGCTCCATGATTTCTTTTAATATGCAAACCCACTAGCTAGCAGGGTCATAGCTCTGATACCACTATAAGATTCTAGGGAAGAATTCAATATTCTAACCCTATGAAATTCATAATTGATCATCCACGAATATAAGTAGACTCAAAATTAATGAAATCGCTGATTCACACATAATTGATGCAAATTAATTCAGAAATATTGAACACAGAGAGGGCACAAAATGTATGTATATTTATTGATATATTTGGCCGAACTCTAATGTGTACACTTGATTGGCGATTTGAAGGAAAGTCGTTGCCCCTAGCAATGGCGTCGTCTTTTTGAGATCATGCGTTAAAGCCTGTGATGCCGAAAGAGTGAGTTTGATGCAATGTACTCAAATATAGGATTCCTAGACAATTCGAAGATAATAACAAGTTGATTTGTAGATGTATGTGATTGTTATGTATGTTGAAGAAATAATGAATACTCTCAAATTTGCATTCAACGAAGGTCAACAGTGACCCTCCGGCTAAGGACTGATAGAACAATGGTGTCGTCCTTTTTCAAGCAGAGTTACCCCAAGTTTTCGGGACGGGGACGATAGGGGACGGTGGGACAAGTCCCCAAGTGTCCGACTTTTGAGGCCAAATTTAGGGACGGCAAGGGATGGATATATAAAATATAGAAAAATTTAAAATATATAGGGAAACATTAAATATTCATATGAAAACAAGGATAAAGCATGCATATATACATTATAGAAACTTAGCTTATAACATTTTTGTTAAGAATTCATTGCCAATATAGTTTTTTTTTCAATTACGATATGAAAATCAAAATAAAAAGAACATGGTACACTGTTGCCGTCCCCCTGGCCGTTTTCAGGACGGGGACGGGGGGTTTAGACCCGAGGACATGTGTTTTCAAGTGCTTCCCGTATCTGTGATTGCCCTGCGCTATGATGACTCACCTCACTTAGACGGTGGATTCCTACTATCGGTCTTATCAGCGTTAGACTAGATCTCTGCCACAATAACTATCGAACACCCAATCCAAATGTTAATTCTCTTTGCAAGACCTGAAAATGTGATGGATGCGTCTCATGTAAGTCTCGTAGGTGCCTTGAGCCTGGTGCGAGAGCTGAATCTTGTGATATTGTCCCGTGCAAGCAAATAAAATAATGGAATAGGAAAGTCTGTGATTTCCCGTGAGTCGACCTGCTCGAATAGTGCCTATGTTCACAATGACAATCGGTTTTACTGATCTTTGCCCAAGTGCTGACTACGCAAGGTCCCTAATGGAGTCGACTGAGACCCGGGAGGATTGACGCAAGAGTGCAGTGAGGGTCGGATCAATGCATGAAGGCTCGGCCCACAGAGAAGAAATTCACCACTCCCAGGCGCCCTGCAATTTATAGCACATACTCAATGAATTTCAATGGAAACTAGGTCGAAGATGATCGAAACAAGCAAAAACACGAGTTCTCCCAAGCTGAGGCTACGCACCAACTTGGGTTCCAGCGTGTGAGGGGCTACGTCCTCATCGATAGCCTGGAAAGATCTAACTCCAAAACTCGTGATACCTCAACAAGGGAATCAATCTCCTATTTATGCTAATCAAACCTGCCAACAAGAAGATATGTCGTCCAAAACACAAATAAAGTTCAAATTCAAATTAGGCACCTCAAGTGAGGTCGGCCCTCTAGAGAACACTATTTATTATTTATATTTAATATTGCTATTTATTATTTAAATATTATTATTATTTTAATATTGTTTTCAAACTAGCATTTAAAAATGCTCTACCTAGTCCCAAAATGGGGACATGACATAATGTTTCCATAGATTATCTTGCCACTAATCATTTGCCACATTTGGCTCATCATTCCTTGATTTGTGGCAATTAGGTGCCAAATTTTCCTCATCAAATGCCATCACTATATTTCTACTTATTTAGTTAGCTCCTCTCTTCATTGAAACTAATTCCTCTCCTTGTCATGTTCCCTTTTCAAAATTAAAAGAAATAATTATATTTTAAGTTGGGCCCAATCACTTTATTTTCAAAAGCATAACTTAAATCATAGTTAAAAAACCCAACCTTGGCAATAACTTGGCAAGCCTCAAAAAATTTACTCAAGACTCAACAAAAAATTGGGGAAAAACTCGATAATTTTATCAAACATTTAAAAATACATAAATCTTTAAAAATATTCTTCAAAAGCACACATATTAGTAAATTTGTAGGACATATTATTGATTTCCATCATATATAAATTAAAATTAGAGTTTAATACATATCATTGACCAAAAAATGAGTTCAACCTCTAAATGAATTACAATGCAACTTCCACCAGCCATGTCATATGTAGAATATGCCTCATCCAAAGAGACTTTTGGCAAGTTGTGTGATAATAACGTCTAAGTTAGCACACTCAAGATTTATATCCCAATTCCTTGTCACCCCCTCATTGTAAACAAGTTTCTTATCTAACAAGAGATCTCATTAACTAATGGGGATTTGGGAGTGGAGACCTTAATGGGGTTGAGGGGCAATGCCCCTCATGGAGGTCTAGGGGCAACACCCCCAAACTCAAGGGGAATCCAAACTTAAATTAAGGCTTTTGAAACCACAAACCTTAATTGCCAGTCATTGTGTGTCCTAAATCGGCAATTGCATGTGAAAATGAAGTTAAAATCATGTTTTCTTTCAACTAGAGGCAAGAAAAAGGTTTTTATATGGATTTGGACGAGTTAATAACACCAAAATTGTGATTTTTTTCGTTGACTCATGAGTTTTATAGAGAAAATCACAAGTTTTACAAGAACTCATTGGAGAGTTATTGGGTGAGTAACTCACCTAGAAATCAGGCTCACGAGAACTCACGAGTTTTGCAACTATGACTTAAATATTATTATAGGTCATATGTAATATTTAAATAAGTATTTTTAACACTTTATTCAAAAAGTAATTCAAAAGGGGCCTTTGGATGTTACTTAAAAGTATTTTTAAATACTTGGAGGGAAAAGTACATTAACTAAAAACAAACTGAAATTGAGGGACCAAAGTAGACTCCTATAAAAGAGAGGTCAAGGTTCACATCAAAGCATCCATTTTTTTCATTTTTAATTTGTCCCTCCAAATTGGAGTTTTGAAGCATTCAAAAATAAAAACAATTGGTGTGGAAGATCTTGAGGATAATAGACCTCTTGGTTTCATATTTGGATTCAAGGACGAAAATGCTCTTATCCATAGTAGGTAATTCCATTTGGAAATCACAATTGTGCTAAATTGTTGAAAAATTATTAAGGATTTGAGGTCAATTTCAATTGTTACAGTGTCAATATATTCTTGCTATAGTGGTGCTATGTGATGTCCCCCTTCTCAGTCCTAAGCTTTTCAGTGACCATTAGCTTATTTCCATAGTCTCGTATGCTATTCGGAGGCTTTCTAGGGGATTCCAAGATTCTTGGAGGATTCTTGTCAACACTTTCAGGGGGTAATTGCAGAGGTTTGCTAAGTGTTTTCTGGGTTTTTCTAGGTTTTCTGAGATCCTTGGTGGGCAGTATTGCTATTTTTAGCACTTACTATTTTTAGTAAGTCATAGCTGCATCTCAATTTGGGCTAATTTGGCATTTGGACACTATTTTTAGCATGATGCTATTATTAGTAAGTGCTATTTTTGGCAGTGGTTTTGACAGCAGTTCAGTGTTGAGTTTCCAGTTTTGGCAGTGGTGGCAGTTTCAGTTGTTGATTTCTATCATTTTTGGCAGTTCAGTGCATCCACCATCTTTGGAATTTGAAAAGGCAATATTGCAATTTAAGTTATAAAGTTCAAAAAGGCCCCCTTGTACCCCCACGCCTAGCTTTGATAACTTCAAGTTGTTTTTAAAAGGTAGTTATTCTCATTCTAAGGTGGATGCCTAAGTTGGAGGTTTTTAAGTGAATTTAAAATAAAATACTATTTCCCAAGGATGGGCGTCCCATTTGGTGTGAAAAGGTGTTTGAATTTTGGGAGCCCTAATTTCTATTTAAATCCCCCTCTTGCTCTCATTTTGATTATGCAATTTTATGATAACGAAGTGCTGCTAAATTGGTGTGAGAATCCTTGGGCTTTAGAACAAAAATCCTCAAGGTGGGCTCTATTTTTGGAGTTGCAAGATACTCCCTAGCTGGATGTGGGTGTGGCTTCACTGCAGGAGTCACCATTGAGGTTCATTTGGTGATGGCTTTCATTTTATTCTCAGTTTTGGATTGTTATGATGTTTTCTAGATATGCTTTTGGTGAGTGTTGATTTGCAGCATTTTGGAGGCATTTTTGAAGTGATTTCTAGAATTTTCAGTTTGTTGGTCACTGTTTTCCAACCCTAGGTCATACCATTGTATTGCTCATGCTGATTGGAGGTTCGGAAATCTTTTTGTGGGCATTGCTTATTCTTGATTGGTAGGTTGAGGCAACCCTTTGTGCAAGAAATAAGAATTTATGATGGAGGCATGAATTTCTAGGAGCAAATTGCCCTCCTAGCTAGCCATACCTCTTTGAGGGTTTGGTACTTTGTCTTTGGTGACAGAAATCTGCCCTTTTTCCTTGTTGCTCTGTGTTTGGGGAGCGCCTAGCCTATACCTTGGCCTTGCAAGCATTTTGGGAGAGTTCTATGGCGATTTGGTGAAGCTGTGATCATTGGGAAATTGCTGGTTGGTGTTTTTAGTCTGTTGTTCATTTTGTATCAGACCTGAAACTTTGTTTTCAAACCTGTAGCAGCAACATTTCAGACCTTCTTCAGTCCCTTGGGGGTCTTCCTATTGAGGTGTCATTGTTATATTTTGTTGGGGAGTACTTATATTCATGTTGGGGTATCATTTTGGGGAGTTGTGCTACAAGTTATCATCATTTTCATAGTGTTAACAGCAGCTTATGATATTCTGGAAGATTTTGTAACGAGCTCCTTTGTAACACCGTTTTGTAATACCATCGGTGAATCAGCTCTTTTGAAGATTGTTACTTACCCCACTGAATAAGTGGTGATCTGGTTGAATAAGCGATTGAGCTTTCTTTTCTTTCGTGTTATGCTGGCTGAATAAGCGGATGAGTTTATTTTACTTTCATGCTATGCCCGCTGAATAAGCGGAGGATCTCTCTTTTGCTTGGTCGGCTTGCCACCAAGGGCTTTCTTGCTAGTTGTAATTTCTCGCTGAATAAGTGGAGGTTTCATTTCATGTTTTTGAGATTACATACTTACCCTACTGAAGAAGTGGTTTGCTTAGAAGCACGCAATTGTAAGCCTTACCACCGTATGCTCTCACCTTGCCCACATTAGGATCTGAGTGATCATAAAATGGAAGGTATTTGCTTTCAGTTGGTTTTGATTATCACTCACCCCATTGAATAAGTGGATGCTTTCGGTTAATGCAATGTTCACCTTACCACCATATGCTCTCACCTTGCCCACATTGGGATCTGGGTGATCAAAAAATGGAGGGTTGCTTTATTCAGTTGATTATTATTGTTATTTTGGCTAACGCTAATGGGTGAAGTTTGGAAAAAAATTGGGGTGGATATTACATGCTACAATGTCAAAAGGTTAGATTTGGTGACTTTGAAGGGCTTTCAAACTAGTGGTACTATTTGTCGGATATTCCAGTCATTGGATCAGCGACAATTCATGCTTCTAGGCTTCTAGCCATCATTTTGAGGTAGGTTTGTTGTTGTTGCTGGCATGGAATTTGGATTTGTTGTTTTGTTGAGCTTTCCAACCGTTATTCAAAGTTTCCAGCCCTCGTAATGGCTGCGTCTAATATTTGATTGATGTTTGCAGCCCTAACAAGTGTTGCATCTACGGTTTTGGATTAATTGTTATTGTTGTGAGACCTTTCAAACCTTGGATGTATTGTCATAAATGTTTCCCAGCAATTGTACCTTTGAATAATTGCTAATTTTCAGGGTTTGGCTGATAGAAAAGCTGCTCTCATCAATCTGTTGTCATTGAAGGGTTTCAGACATGTTCATGCAACTTCCAGTCATCACCGTACAATTTCAGCTCCATTATTGCATGTTTGGCACCTATCTCAAGGTTTGTACCCTTCTATACAGCTGTATGAACTGTGTAGGTGAAATTGCAGGTGAAATTGCAGGTGAAATAATATTGTTCTTTTCTAAATTGTTGTTCAAATGAAAATTTACTGTCATAGCAGTCAAATCTGCCTTTATTAAATATTTATGGTGCATATGGAAGTATAATCAAGGATTTCATACAAATTTCCAGCTTTCATACATCATTAAATAGATTACTTTGTGCATTTGAGGGTGTTATAATTCATAAACAGCATTGTGGATAGTCATATTTGTTATTCATAACATGTATTTTGATTGATAAGGGATTTGCAATACTGGCTTATTACTGATCAGCATTGATTTCAGTCACATTTTGGCACCTAGATTTTGACATTGATTCATTATTTATCTTCCACATGTTTGAAAATTAATCTATTTCCTAAGGTTGTCCAAATGAGGACATTATAGTGGTATCAAAGCCTGCCAGCCTGCAAGGTTAGATCTAATTTTTTTAAAACAATTTTTGCTACAGCATCCAGTAAATATGAAATGTACTTGGTGAAGTGGAAGGGTCTACCAAAATCCAATAACACTTGTGTTATAGTACATAAGTTGATTAGCATAGCAAGTAGTCTACCAAAATCCAATAGCATTTCCAGATTATAGTAGATCAGTTATTAAGCATAGCAAAACAGATAATTCTAAACTAGGAGGTTCATATTTTCTAGAGATGGGAGGAAAGATGTTGTAATAGTTGTCGAGAATGATGCTTGGTAGATTCATAACCTTTAAAGAAAATATGATTTAGAAGACTACAGAAAGTGGATATGCTTTCAAAAATAAAAACAAAGAAAAAAGATTGACATACTTTAAATGACTTATTTCAGAAGCTTTTTTTGACTGAATTTGTTTGTCTAGATTTAATTGTTATGAAAAACAAACAAAAAGTTAGCTCTAGTACATCTTTGATATGTCACTGTTGTAAACAAAGAAGGAAATGGCCCCCGTAAGTTTTCAGTGCAGACAATGAAATTGATTTTGATTATAACCTAAAGAGGCTTCTTGACTGTATCACTTATGGATTGTTCAGTCCTGAATTTCACATTGCTGAGTTACTTAAAAGAGAAAAAAACATCCTTGGTTGTGATCTGTTCTATACTTTGAACAAATTATTTGTCGGTTGTGTGTAGTACTTTCTTAACTGCAGTCTGCTGGTTTGCATCACTTCTATTGTTGTTGCTCTATTTGATATGCTTAGACCTGCAACAATTTATGCACATATCTGATGCATTAATATTAAATAATATATCTCCCTAATATTCTATTCCAAATGTGTCTTGCATAGTTCTTGTCTATTGTTATACTTATTTATTTATATATTATGCCTAATGATACCACATGGATTAGCAAAGGAGAATAGGAAATCTTTCTGCAAAGTTGTCTCCCAAAAGTTATTTGAACAATTGTAAGATCATTGGAAGTACTAAATCTTTAATAAAATAGGAAATATACAGAAATTACTTTTCAGCAACCAAAAACAATATTGTGCTAGTTATTACGCCCCTACAAATGTTCAGGGTCCAGGTCTGTTTTTACATGTTCCATTGTGTCTGTTTATCGAAGTGTTGCCTATACAGGCCTAATTCAATATTCTCAGCCATGATCTACTTTGTTGTTTGCTTCATTGTAAGCAAGGTTATCTGTCCTCTAGGTTGTTGTTGTTGTTGTTGTTGTCTGTTGATCACATCATGCATAAGAAATGGAATCATGGAGACTGTTTTGGAAAAGTCAAATGACAGCAATAGCAAAAGATAAAGGGGGCCAACCTGCTTTATATGGTAAAAAGAAGGGTTGATGTTTTGGGAAAATCTGCTTTTATAAGCCTAAAATTGGGGAAACTTGTATTTTCAAGAAGCGATATGCATGCATTTAAATGACTCAAACTTGTCATTCTTTCCTTATTACATCTTCTGAGAAGAATTCCAGAGCATCTAAGCAGTCAACAAGTAGCTTGTGAACAGTTGAATAACAGAAATAACATGAAATAAGCAAGGTTACATGGGGATGTGTCCCCTGCCCCAAAACCCCCCATCCCCGTCCCCTATCGTCCCGGGGACGAGGGGATGCAAAGGGGACATCCCCCTGCCGTCCCCGAAAATGCAAAATCCATCGGAAACGTTTCCTTCACTTTGGGGATGGTTCCCCGTCCCCTATACGGATTGGGGACAGATTGGGGACGGTTCCCTGTCCCCTATACGGATTGGGGATGGATTGGGGACGGTTCCCTGTACCGAAGACGGTTAGCCGTCCCCCACAGGCTGCAAGTCAAAATATAATAAAAAACAATTAAAAAATGATTTTTTAAAGGTTTAGTTCCTTCATGCGGGGCCCACCAATTGTTTAATGTTTTAATTGTTTGGGCTAAAGTCTGAAAAAGACTAAATATTAAATCTTTTGATTTTATCGGGCTCTTTTCATTTCTTACAGCAAGGCAAGGCAAGGTCGACGCATGCATAGCCCGAATGAGGCTTAAATTTCATAGACTGTTGTATTTAATATTTTGATTTTCATGTTTGAACTTTGAGACTTCTGGATACATGTTTGAGACATTTGGATATTGATAGACCATGGTTTTATTGATGTTTGATACTGCTGTGATAAATTTTATAATGCTTTAATGACATTTCTTACACTGTTATAGTACTACTCTCGCGATTTACTTACATATTGATATTGTTGTTATCAATTATTAATTTATTGACATATCTATCTCTCTTTCCCTCTCTCTCTCTCTCTAATATATTAATAAATTTTGAAAAAATCACATATATATATGTATTTTATATGTCACCGTCCCCTGCCATCCCCTAAAAATTGCCCCTTAGGAAACGTCCCGGAAAAGCGTCCCCTGTCGTCCCCCCGTCCCCGTCCCCGACAGGCCGTGTAACATAGGAAATAAGTGCTTGGGATATGTTTATGACTAACTTCAACTATCATAAGTATGTGTAGGACATGCCTCAGTTGGTCGAGTGATGTGTTAAGTGATAGATATACCTCAAAAGTGCACTTCAGAAGTACTAGATCAATGATAAGTGACAGAATGGTGTTTATGAGCACCTAAAGTGCCAGAAACAGTCAAGATAAGCACTCAACCAGTGATAAAAGGATTGTCGAAGTGTCAAATGTAGTAGAAAAGCATGTATAATTGTCATGAGGAGATTTTAAGTGACAAGATGAGCCTTTATTAGCACCAAAGTCTCATTTTTAAGTGCCTTCTGTGACAGAGTCCCGGTAGGCACATGCCCAGGCTACTTTTGCAAGAGTTTGAATGACTGGGCATCATGAAATGGGCACACCAAAGTCATCTTGGGTGGCAGCAGTAGGTATAAGGCTCACCTATGATCAGGGAGACAGTTTTGAGTGACACAGGTTGACGATTTGAACACTGGGAGCAGTTAAAAGACCATTTAAGTGGCATGAGCAGTAGAATGAGGCACCTAAACAAACACTAAAGTGACAAAGGTGATGCTTGGGTGTGCCTGGGTGTTGATGACTTGTTTTATATGGCATGAGTGAATGAAAAAAGTACCTTAATTGTGTATTATATTTTTAAGATAGAAGTGCACTATTCATTGTTTAAAAAAAGGGCACCTTAATGATTATTGACTGTCTCAAGTGGCAGTATGACCTGATTGTCATACTGGCGAGCAGAGGTACAAATATAAGTGGCATGCATGCACAAAATAGGTGCCTAGAAGGCAAAGCCAGTCTTTTGGTGGCAGATGCATACGGATTAGGTGCTTATAGCGGGGTCTTCAGTGGCAGAACTAGTGATAAAGCACACCTAGAGGGTTGATAGGTGGCAGCTATGTGTACTAGGCATACCTAGAAGACGATGTTGTCTTCTAAGTGGTAGTAATAACCAATATATGCGCACAGCGAAGACCTAAACAAAAGTTTTAAGTGGCACGCGTATTTTGTCGTGCCTGGCTGGAGTTAAGAGTCCCTTAAGTGGCAAACTTAAGGGCTGGGCATGCTTGCAGTTGAAGGGATAGTTGTTTGATGGCAGCATTCGATTTGTTTAGGTAGCAAACATACTTCATTTGAGCCCTTTACCAGGGATGTGATGAAAATATGCAACAAATGTGAAAGGTCTCCTTCATCAGCAGGGTTTTCAGCCTCCTACAGCAGCAAAAGACAATGTTTGAGTCACGTATGACAGCACTCCTATATCTATGCATGATGGCAGTTTGCATATCCCTGATTTCAAGCATAGATTAGTTGTGTGGGCAGTCAGACTAGCAAACTTCCCATCAATTTATGTATCCACGAGTGTTTAATTTGTATGGTTTGATTTAAGTTAAACCCTAGGGTTTCTGGTCTTTCAGCAAACATTGAAGGAGGATTTGAACAATTTTTTATTTTTGCCTAGGGTCCTATTTGGTGATGTAGATTTGTGGGAGAAATCCTAGGGTTTTGGGGCATGCTCCAGCCATTCCTTCAAACATTGGTCATTGTAGATTGTAGTGACAGTGCCGTAGGTCTCGCTACTTTTTGCAATGGCTATTTATAGTAGTTGCTATTTCAGTGATCATGTTATTGGATGAAGGGTCAAGGCCTATTTTTAGTTTCTTTGTTAGTTTTTACCTTATTATTTATTTAGGATTAGTTTTTCTTTAGAAATTTTTTATTTCCTGATCTTTCCAAAGCTTTAAGCATTTGTGCTTTAAAATAGTGACTTTTCAGATAAAATAATGATTATTCTAAACCCTAAAAATTGAGCATCTTGTAACATTTTAAATAAGTGCTTTGAGCACAAAAAATTATTAACAATACTTGACACTATGCTTATGCTGCTCAAAAATCATTCCATGCATTATTTTTGTGTCTATTTTACTGTATTTAGAATTTCATGAATTGAATTGAAAGTGGATTATAGCGTCAGGCTTTGTATTGGTGATATTTGTCTATCTAGGTTGTAGATTTGCATGCACCTTAGCTTTCAGAATCCTAGGATTGTGTGTTGTTAACAATCCAATAATTGTTATTCTTTTCAAATTGTGTATGCATCCAATTGCTGTTCTCTGTTTCAGTCAATACAAGGGTGTGGTTATCATGTTGAGAGTTAGGTTCTTTCATTCATTGAATCTATAAAATCTTATGAGGCAAGAGTTATTACCAGGCTTGTGCTCATACCCAAGGCAAAAAGATAGGCAGATAGTTATTTCTTAATCTTTTATGTGAAACCCCGTAAAGAGATAGCGTAAAATTTTAAAACTATATATTTTATCTATATCTTAGTGTCTAGGGTAGTTTTAGATCTCACGGTGCTTCCCATTGCAATTTGAGGAGAGGTTTTACCTCACATATTGTTCAGGTTTGAATTGTCTCAAAAGAAACAAATTAAAACACTAACCATAATAAACCAAAAAGTCTTCTGCAATAAGTTGATCTTCCGCATATTAATCAATATGAGAATCATTGGATCTAATAAAATATTTCAACATGGTGGTGAATTTTAATACTAGTCAATTCAAATATGTAGGATTTACTTACAAAGATTCCAACTTGTTTAACACATCAATGCCTCCTGGAATTTCTGCAGTGATGTTATTGTTTCTTAGAACCCTGCAACCAGCCCAATTATGATAAGCCAGATACTTATATAAACATCAGAAATTTAAATTGTATATATACTCCAAAACAAATAAGGAGTCAAAGAACATTCTTCCACTTACAATTCTTTCAGATTGTTCAGAGACAATATGAAGCCCAAAGAAGAACCACCTTGAGTTATGTCACTTATCTTCCTGTGAATGTCTAAAGTGTAAATATGATTGAAATCACATCACTAATCAACATATATACAGAGACATTCAACGAAAAGAAAGTGAAATATTAAATTCGTAGGTGCAAAACAGAGATTTAATGAATTCAAAATAGATAAGATTTCAACAGAGATAGGTACCATGCTAGCAGTTTTTGTACTCCTCTCTTCTTTAAACAAAACCATGAGAAGAAAACATATTCTTACAAGTATTTTATTTGTTTTAATTTTGAAAGAGTTAAAGGAATTGGTCCATTCATAGAAGTTCCTTGAAGCATCCTGTAACAAAACCATTTCACCCCAGCCTTCTCAGACTCATCCACTATGTTAAATTATGCAAAAATGAGAGGAACATTACACTCATATTACTATGTTGTTTGATTATATTTATCTTCCCACTAAGGAGGAGAATAGGATCTAATATCCAAAACTAGCTTGAAATTAATAGAGGAGGTATGTTATCTCACAAAGTTTCAAGCAAGGTCAAGTTTCCAAGAAAGTCTGGTATTTTACCAGCAAAATTGTTGCTAGATGCCAATCTGTATCCACCATGAAAAGCATATAGATATAATTAAGCTATTTCTGTGTTTGATAATATTTTAATTATATAATATCCTTGTAATGTAGATATATATATCAAAGAGAATAGCTACTTACAATTCGTTCAGACTCACTAATTTGGAAAATGTTGGAGGTATTTCTCCAACGAACTGATTAGAAGATATATACCTGTGCAAGAAAGGATAACAATAATTGTCTGAAATGAATTTATGTCATCCCCTTAAGCCAAAAATTCCAACAGAGAACAATCAAACTCTCAACAATGATCTGCACAAGAACATGAGCGGATAGACTATTTGTGGGAATTGCTAGGCTTCTTCCAAAATTTGATAGATACATACAGCTTCTCCAGTTTTTTCAAGTCTCCAATCTCCAGCGGGAGTGTACCAGAAAGATGGTTGGAGTGAATACTCCTGAATAGCATACACAATGTCATCATAAAAAAATCACAATTCAAAGGAGTTGGAGTAAGCTTAACTATCATCTGCTTATTTGAAAAAAGTTTCAAATGAGTGTGTGGTTGAGTGAGTGAGAGAGAGAATTACAATTTAACCAAACTTGTGAGATGTCCCATCTCCTTAGGAATAGGGCCAGACAAAAGATTTTGTGAGACCTGAGGCAGTCAAGAATTTCGATTGTGAGAGAGAGAATTTTGATTCAACCAGACTTGTGAGGTTTCTCCTTAGGAATAGGACCAGATAAAAGATTTTGTGACATAGACCTGAGGCAGTCAAGAATTTCAATTGTGTGTGAGTGAGAGAGAGAGAGAGAGAATTACAATACAACCAAACTTGTCAAATTTCCCATCTCCTTAGGAATAGGACCAGACAAAAGATTTTGTGACAGAGACCTGCAGCAGTCGAGAATTTCAATCACTAACATGATAAACAAGCATCCCTAAAAGGGCGTGGTACAGCCCTGCTATAATGTTATATGCTTTCCTCAATACTTCTGAATTCAAAACCCTCACCTCGCGCAAGGTGATTCCATGAATATGAAAAGCAATGGAACACTTTAAAAAAGAAGCTCTGAGAAAGAGAACACACAAATTTCTCAAGGAAGACATGGATCCCAATTGTCGAGGTATTGAGCCAGTTAGATAGTTGTCTGATAGATCTCTGTCAAGAAAACCACAGTAAATAAGCACAGGGTAAAAGTATAACCATGAAGGCCGAAGACGAAAGCCGGATATTCTCTGTTATAACATTTAGGTTATAACTAGAATTGTTGTCACACAACTAAAAACCAAATTAAGGATTTTAACAGATATTAGAAGAAATATTTAATTTGAATGTCATTTTTATCGATTAACAGAATACTGGATTCATTGCTTCACAGCTCCATTTCTCATGGGTGGTCATTTCTTTTATGCCCACCTTCGCACTACTCACATTAGCCTTTAGGTTATCGAGTCAAAGGAATGAAACTAATGAAACAAAGTCAGAAAGTAGTTCATTTGAACCCATTTTAACTCACAGTCCTTGAAGATATGACAATTTGGCTAGCTCTGGTGAAAGCTCTCCCCCAAGATTGAGTTTTGGAAGTGTTCTGCAACCAAAATATCAACGTAATAATCCCATCTATTTCTTCTGTTAAAAGGAAAAGGAGACAATTGCCTATGCAGGAACAACTACATACATGTTGGTAACATGAGAACCATTACAAGTGAGTCCTTCAAAGCCAGTGCATGGATCACCACTAAAATCCCAATCTACTTTGCCCAGTTTGCTTGCAACTGTCTTTAATGCTCCGACTGTCAATTGGACACCCCAGAAAACAAAAGAAGAATTAGAAAGAGAAAATTGAGTCCAGAAATTTTAACGAATTTTATGTAACAGCATGGAAACTTTTACATTCATCCTGGGAGAGCGCAGCCTCAGCGTCTTCACTGTTGAAAAAGAAACAACACATAAATGTGGTGCACAGTATAATCAACATAATGTACGAAGCCATGAGTGGAGCTTGCTGCAAGAATCCCCAGCAAAATATAGAGACGTGCTGTAAATGTTATAAAGTGTTACTTGGTACCAGTCGTATTAATAAGTTTGCACAATTTAAGTACGAAACGTTTGAACAGGCATACTCTTGCAAAGAAGTCAAGTAAGAAATTAAGTGAGGAGATCAGTGGTTATGAAAGTGTCGGCTACATTTTAATCTGTAAGTTGGTCATTGTCTAACTTAAGTTGATATACGTAGATGGTCAGTCTACTAAAGTTAGTCAAGCGATTTAATTATAAAGTAGATGTTAATTAAGTTTATGAAAGGAGATTTGAATTTTGATGGACTGTATAATTAAAATTTTGATTATTTTTTATATCAATTGTGTCAATTAATTAAATTATAAATTTTCATACTTTCTTAATGATGAATGAATGAAAGATTTTAATGACGTCCACGAGACTAAACAGCCTATGGGACCGAGACACTCAACAACTTAGTTTGTCTCCAGACTCTTCTCCAGATCAGATCTCCTGCTATTAATTTTGACTAGGAGGCTAGCCGTCTGATTTATCTTATCCTCCTCAAATAACTGCTGCATATTGCCCACATCTGAAATACTTGAGTACTGATTACGGATATTTTCGTACGCTGTGCATTCCATGACGAAGGGCCACTCCGTTTCCACCACTCCCTTATTACAAAATAAGCACGTTCTTTCTTCCCAAGTTTCCTTAATTACTCTATGTTATTTCATGTAAGTCTATCATCTTTTATTTCTCTTAATATTTTATGTGCATTATATTCAATTATATTCTTTATAAAAACTCATAAGTAATATTAGTATTTGTACTCATAAGTAATATTAGTATTTGCAAACATGAAAATATTTCATACTTATTTTTTATGATGTTTCTTTATAATTTCTCTTTTATGTAAATCTTTTTTTTCATTTAAAAAAAATAGATTAATTATTTATTTATGATTTTATTTATTTAAATATTTATGATTTTCAAGAAAAATAAATTGAAGGGTGAGATAAAATGATATATAAAATAGACTTTGAAAGAATAGATTGAATAAAAGATAAACATAATCTTCTTGATCAAAGAAGAATATTTTTGTAGGTGGCAAGTCACCATTTGGAATAGAAAACCACTAACAAAGAAAACTAACTTCTGACTTTATTTGTTTAATTCACTAAAACATATCTCTCCAAAATGACTTAAAAAAATTAATAAATATGACAAAGTCCTTTGAAATGAAGAACAAAATGTTACTTTAACTAGAAGATTTAAAGTGTAGGGAAAAGTCACTTTTTCAACAAAGTGAAACATATTTATTTAGCATTCATTGTAATTACACAAATTTATAAATGTGAAAGTTGTAGATTCAATCCATTGAATTTGAAGTATAGTCTTAGAACTCAAAATATATGTACATCTTGTATAATATTTTTTATTTGCATCTAATAATTATGATTATGTTTGTTAACTTGATTATTACTATACTCACTTAAAAATACAATTTCAATGACCAACACATCAACAAATAATAGAAATTTAATAGTTTCTTACACTTTAATATATAAATAACTTAAATTATCTAAAATTAACTTAAGACTTCTTATAACAATGTCTTATTGAATACATTAACTATGTGAAAAAAATTCCTTACCATAAGAGGTAGTATGATTGAGATCATTGCATCTAGGTGATCCTCACATAAGTGAAGCGCTAAGCCTTCCTCGAGGTCACCCATCCCAGTACTACTCAACTCAAAGCGCACTTAACTAGAGACTTCTCCCCAAGATTAAGCTAACTTAGATAATATGATATTTATACAATTGTTCATTGTTGAATAGTCCAATGTGTGTGGACCCAAGGTGGGCAAATGAACTTTTTGTTGTACATATGAATGATATGTGGCTATAAGTAGTCTTGTAAATTTCTTGACTTTTATTGACCTGACTTTTTGTACTAGATATGATCGTACCCATAGGCGTCCCCATTGTGAATTGAGTTTTGATTTAGATCATAGATTTTTATTTTTTTTGGCAAATTGTGTATAATTTCTTGAATGAAAATTTCAGATCAGATTTACATCGAGTCAAAAAAAGAAAATCTGTGCAATTTTACTAGAAGCATCATACTTAATCAAATTAGGACTGTTCCGTAAGATTCCAAAAATCAATGGCTCAGATCTGACGTGCGAATTCTTTCCGAAATGCAGATCTAGGGTTTTCTGTACGCTAAGAACCAACGCGAAGCTCTCGAAATGGTTGATATTCGTCAATAATGAAAAGATACACGTGGACTGAAATACTATGGAAATTCTACTGAGAAGAACAAAGCTTCCGCTGCTCTTCCTCTATTTTATCATCCTAAAACATGAGCAGTCACAAATAACATCATTTCTAACTTTGGACTTTAGAGTCAAACTGCACCAATTCAACTCTTAAAACCACTCTTACAAACTTAAGACTAGGGGCATAAATTTCACACAAGTGATGGGTGTTGATGATACCGTTTTTTTCCACATAGTATGCTACATTTTATCTTTGATCACAAAGACTTTGGAATATTTTAATATGTTGTTGAAGCCTTTTAACTAATGAAGGATGGATAGATTATGCATTTTGAAATGCTTAGTATTGCATGTAAAGATTTGTTAGAATGTCAAATGTTTCCCTACAATGCGTGTATGTGTTTTATGGCTAATCCACTACAAAATTCAAGAATTAAATCTCCAAACCCATCTAGAGCTATAGGACGATACTTAATTCAAAAGCATATTTTAAATTCCAAAACAAGTTACATAATTTTAGGATGAATTCTCACCTTCATAATGATGCCTCAGCAAATAGATTGTCTCATCAACTTGATCAAATCTACTCTTTGTTGTCGACCCATTGACTGCTACTTAAAGATGAGATTTTCATGTAAAACTAAAATCAACTTTTCAATTAACTTGAGTATTTATCGGTGTGACTTGCCACTTGATGTGGCATGAAAATTACTCTCATGTGATCTTTATGAAATCTCTCTTGAGTTGATTCAAAACACTTGAGAAAACATGAGTTTCTAGATCGAACCACTAAAGTGATCAACTAGTCTTTTTCTAGTCAAATCCCTAGTTTAGTCCCTAAGTCTTAGTCTAGGAAAATAAGGTCCAACATATAAAGGGTGATTATCTCTTGGAGTTAGTAAGTTGTTTTCTAATTGAGAAGAAAATATATCATTCCTTTTTATAATTTTCCCCTTTTGGGGTCCATTTGAATGCCAATAAGTAGAAAGTTGTCCTAATTGTTAGTAGCTCCAAATCCCTCAAGGAGAGTTGATTCACTCATCTAGATGGAGGTGACTCGTAGTAGTTCCCTTTGTAGTTGTCATTTCATTAATCTATTTTAGATTTAATTCCTTGTCATTGCATTCATCTATTTTAGATTTAATTCCTTGTCATTGCATTTATTTAATATGTTTTAGATATTGTTCATGGTATACTATGTATTTCATTATATTAAGTATGTAGACATTTTCATAAATCACAAAAGAGCCAAAAGCATAAGTTCACACATTTGTTTACTCTAATGATTCTCTTAGTACATTTCAATTGATTTCACGTGTGATAGAATAGATTTGATTTCTACAAGTATGTGATAGAGTAAATTTGCTTCCTACATTTGTGTTATATAATAGATTTGATTTCTACAAATGTGTGGTAGAGTAGATATTAGATTTGATTCCTAAAATCTATGGTAGCATAGCCATTTGTTTGAATATAGTATTGGTTTTTGCAATGGTTTGATAAAATAGATGATTATTATTTAGAAGTAATAGAAAATACAACAACCAACTCAAAAATAATGTTACCTTTCAAAAGAAAACACCAAACATCACCTTATCGAAAACTCTAGACACCACCTGGATTGATAGATTAAATAATTATGATTTGACAGCTATAACGACCACAATCATTTTTGGCATCATTGTTGAGGAAGTAACCTCAAGTTACAGTATTGGTAAGGTTTTCCCAAAGAACTTCATAAGTTTATGAGTAGACCTATGTTAGGTTAGGTGGCATTAACCTTGCAAATCTATGTCATTTTTTATGTCTCCATGTTTCTTGGAAAGTGTCCTAGGGGACATGTGAGAAATTCATTTAATATTGGCATTATCGTAATTATGTTTTCAAGAAGAAATTTAATGTTGGTGGAGGTTACACATCACTAGACTACAAATTATCCCTCCTAGGCATCCACATTGGGAATGTGAAAGGTCTTGAGTGGGCCGCCAAAGTTTGGAGGGAAACATGTATCCATTGGTGTGCCATCTAGAAGTTGAACAGTCACCAAATCATTCTGTATGGAAAAAGATGAAGGGGCTATGGGTTAGGCTCCCATGTTGAAACCTTGTGCACATTAATTAATTTATTATCATGACTCTTGGTCTTCCAAGGAAGGGGCATGTGTTTTTTCAAGTGGTTTTGGTACCTCTTGTTTCATTTTACCATTGTAGTTTTACCTCCCATAAGTTCTATAAATTGGAACATTGAAATGGCAATACCATCTTGTGTTATTTGCAAGTGTATAGAAGCATTCAGGTTGTAGGAGATCAACAAGGAACTGTATTGTGATGTATCTCTCTTGTGAAGATAAATAATATACTTGCCCTCTTTTCTTGTTTGGATTTTTTTCTCGAAAGGGTTTCTCCATGTAAATTTGATGTCATATTTGTTTGTTGATTTTTTGTTATGGTAAATATGCAATCACATGCATATAATCTAATTTGGTAATATTATTTTCATATTCGAATTCACATACATAAGTTAATAATATTACAACTTAGTTTTACCTTGTTTTCAACATTTTGGTATCAAAGCTAATGATTATGTTTAGAAGCGGGTGCCTTTCTCTTAAATATTAGAGGCTTTTTGGTAGTGATTTTTTTAGTGCTAATATCCGCCAATTGGCTAATAGTTGAAATTTGGGAATCCAAAATTGGCTAATAGTTCGAGCTATAACATGACTTGAATTGCCAGATTTTTACAAAATATTATTATAGTCTTAATTAAATTGCCAAAGAATTTATTTTATTAAAAAAATTAACTCAAAAATTCACCACAATATTCGATATGTAATACCCCTCATGTTGTTGATACTCTTTGATACTCTTTGGTATTCTTATGTGTTGGTTTGATACTTGGTTTGTGATGGTGATTAGTTCACCGACTTGGTTGTGTGTGGATTCATAGTTTGGTTGGTTTGTTGCACTTGACATTACTATGATGATTGATGATACATTATGTAGTGGTTATATTGCTTGGTTATGCTATGGTTTTTCTTTAATAATATATGTGGTGATGTTGTGATTATATGTTGCTATGGTTTTCTGATGTGTTTGCTAATGAGTCTTGGTGAAAGGACAGAGTAGCATCACTCGCTTGCGAGCACCCTGCTACCCCACGATTACCTTTCATGGTGTGTCTGCAATGGAGATTTACATACCACTTGACGTTTGTTTGTATGCAGGAATTACAGGAACAAAGTCTCAATTCCACCTGCTTCGGCAGGACAGGGTGAGCATTAAATTAACCCAATGGGTATGATGTTGAAAAAGGGAGTTGATAAGGAAGTGTCCCCGTCCCAAATCTGTCACCTCGTTGTGAGTCTTTCAATGTTGTGGTCTTGACCTTGTCCTTGTCTCAGTATTGTTTGTGGTTGTTTATTTATTTTATTTGTGGATAGTTGTTATTTAATTTATCCTTATTTTATATGGGATTAATTAATGTTATCTTGTAGATATGATTAATTGTATGTAATTGTAATTTAGTTAAATGTTGGATTTAAAATATTGTAAATTAAAAGATATTTAATTAATTAAAAAGGGATAGAGTATTTAAATAAATAATGTTTGTGATAATTGTAATTGTCTTTTTCAAAATATTAATATTAGAAAATTTAAGGATAATATCATGTGAGGATAAATGTGAAATTAATGAATTTTTAATTAAAATTTGTGAGATAAGCGTGAGCTTTTAAAGCAATAAAAAGAACCAATGGATGGGTTGGATTTTTATTTTTAATTTTTTTTAAAAGATCTTTATTTATTTTTCATTATTTTATTGTGAGAAAGGAGAAGTTTCTACACACACAGAGAGGATGGTTTTTTGTTTTGTCTGGAAGAGAAAAAGATAGGTTTTTGTGTTTCTCTGTTAAAAAAAAAAAAAAAAATTGTTCTTAGAAGAAATAGATTATTGATCAAGAAGTTAGTTGAAAGAAGAAATTGAAGAAGAATCTGCAGAGGGAATCTATTTTCGAAAGAGGAAGAAGGGCTACCGTCCTGGTGGATTCGACATCAAACGAAGGACTCCAGGTTCTTTGATATATATTTGTTGTTTTGATTTATTAATTTATTTGTTCTATAAGGGAAATGAAAATCATGTCTACTATATTCAAAATCAATATCTATGTTTTGAAAAAGTTTTTTTTGTTGAAAAATTGCTTGTGTTAAACCTTTAAATCTTTTGTAGAAAACTATTCTGAAACCTTCTGAATTTTCTTCAATAAATCTAGTGGTGAAATTCTTGTTTGAAAAGAAAATCATTTTTATTATGGAATTAAAATTGTGTGCTCAAATTTATTTTGTACCTGTGGAAGAACTTGACTATTATTTTATTATTTATTTTATATTTATAGGCAATTATATATATATATATATATATATATATATATATATATATATACCTGTGCATATGTTACCTTTTGTTCTTTTTAAATATATATATATATATACATTCTTTTTGAAATTTGTGTTCTGTTGTTCTTAAAATATATATATATACATATATTATATCGTAATTTAGTATTCTGTTTTTTTTTTGGAGAAAAAATAAAAAATAAAAATAAAATATAATAAAAATTATTTGTTTTATTTGGATGGATTGGATTGACAACCACACCACACCGCGTTTCGTTGTGACCCGGGGTTTTACTGTGCACACGGCATTTCTTGTGGGTATTATGCATGTGAAATCCCTCCACCGTGGAGAGGTGCTGATAGACCATGGACTATGGAGTTTTCACATTAAAAGTTTTTTTATTTATGTTTCTTTTGTGATAAATATATATATATTATATATCATATATATGTATATATATATATATATATGTATATATATATATATGTATATATATATATATGTATATATATACTATTGTAAAATACAGTGACCTGTATATGGGTGATTTTATAATATGATTTAAAAGCATGATTTTTAATAGATGTTTTATTTATATATATACGTATATATGTATATATGTATATATGCTTAAAAGCATATATATATGGTTATATATGTGGAAATTATGGAATAAATTAGATAATGTTAAATTTGCAATGTTATATTGTAATTGAGTAAATTAGAAATAAACTATGTGATTTAAATTAAGTTGAATGTTCTCGAGTAAACAAATTTAATTATTTTCTTGGTGAAATTATTTTGTAACAAGATACATGTTTTTTTTTGGTGTTGTTGAATTATAGCACATTCATGTACATGATTGTTTACTCTTGGAATTTTCGTTGAGTTAATTATGGTTTTCTCTTAATTGGGATTTTGTATTGTGGGAAAAACCCTTGAACTAGTTTATCCTTTTGTAGGAGCTTAAGTTGTTGGTTAGGAACTTCAAGAAGTGGGGAAATTGATGTTTATATTTGATCTTGTAAATTGATATTTGGCCCTATGTTTCAGCTATGGTTGTGAATTGAGTTTAACATGGGTTGTACCGTTTTATGGATGTTGTTTTATATGATTTTGGCGAGATGGTTTTGCCTCGCGGATGTTCCATTTGTGGTACAACTCCTTGGTGTTGGATTTTTTTTGTTATGTTTGGGTTTCTAGGGAGAGTGGCTCTACATAGGGGCCAGCGCACAAAGGGGTTGTCAGGGTAACCCATGTTAGAGTTAGAGTAATAAATGATAACCTAATTAATTAATTAGGGGGGGTAGTAAAACATTAATAAGATAATTATGGATGTCTCGTCCGCTTGTTAGGGCTTTCATAGACTAAAGGTGGGCCGAGAAGGCTGTGGTTGGCAAGGTCGTTGCCTCGTCTTCACGAGAGGTTAACGGTTCTACACGAGTTACCCTATGGAGCGGCGCCTTGAGATAGGCAGTCAAGATAACCATAGATGGAGGTGGCACCTTGTGATAGGTTGTCTGGATAATCCATGTAAGGCCATGCGATGACACTCTCCTCTAGCGTTCCCTTTGAGTTGTTTTATTGAAATCCTTTGGAAGTGGTCTATTATTATGTTTTGGAGATTTATTGTTGTTATGAGATATTTCTTTGTGTTCTCTTGCTTTTCATGTCTAGAGTTTAGTCTTGTGTTATTTGTTTGGATGTGCTTGGTCGAGGATCCTTCCTTGTTTACTTCTAGCGCGGGGGTGGTCGAGTGGAACGTGCTACGCATCCCGTTGGGTCCCCTTTGATGCAATTGTACCTTTCAGTGTAGAGTTTTGTTGATGTAGTTTGATCCAGGATTCATATGTTACCAGATGTATATTTGTACTCCATATGTATTTTATATATTGATGCATCACTCCCATGTGCGTTGGGAATACTTATAATGTAATTTTGTATATGTGTTCGTTGAGATGTACTATCAGACTAATGTAATGTATTAACATACCATGTAATTCATTCTTGAACTACCATTTGTAAATATTGTTTATGTTATGTTGTATCTATGGAAATATGTACTTAATATCTTCATGATTAAATTATTGTATTTGCATGTATGGTTTTATATGGATTGTTCTTATCATTTTGATTATCATGAATGAATGTTTAGATGATGATGTGTAAATGAATGAATTACGCAATTGGTAATTTAATGTTTCATCTGTTAACTTTGTTATGAGTTAGTTTGGTAATGTCACCTCGTGTACCCCAAGGGACTTGTTGTGCAATTTGAAGCATTGGTTATGTTGGAATACTTAAAGTGCATTCCTTATGTTTAAAAAAAAAAAATTGTTGCATTTTTTAGTTGTTCCTTTGGGGTTTGTGAGATGGGGCATTACATGATACATGATCATATTAGATTTGCCTAAGTTTTATAAATTATAGTAGAAATCTATACTAATTCGCTAATAGTATATTATAATTTTATTAGTTTTTTTAGGACCATATTTCTAATCTTTAGTTTCCACCATTGATTTATAATATAATCTAATGGCACTTGTTGCATTCCATGATGTAAAATGTACTCACGATTTGTAATTCTCATGAGACCCACAACTTCGGGTCTCATGAGCATTATAGATTGTGGGTACATTTTACCTTGCAAAGTACAATGAGGGTCATTAGATCAATGATCTAAAAACAATTTTGAGCCCTATGAGAATTATAAATCATGGGTACATTTTACCTTTCAAAATACAATGAGGGCCATTATATTATATTTTAAAACAATGGTGGCAAGTAAATATTATAGTCTACCCCTTAAACCCATCAATAATTTACATACTCAGGCCCCTACTTTTCCATGAGAACTATTATTAGATTGGATGAATTTTCCATCATAATTAATACATTTTCCTATTATTTTTCAAGATTCACCAAAATAATTTACAAAATTTTAGTGATGTAAAAAAAATCGCCAATAAAGTAATATTTTTTTGAAAAAAAGGAAAGATTCACCAATTGAAATTAATATTTTTCCTATAAAATGAAAGATTTGTCAAGATTTTTTTAAGGGGGGTTTCTTAAAATTATCGTTATTTTTTGGCTACAATGAGAGCTTTTATCTTTGTGGCATATTGTAGATTTGTGAAGAATATTGTATACTATGGCTTCTGCCTCTCATTAGGTTATATTGAAAAGTTCAATAGAACGGGCTATGAGATGTGGAAATTAAAGATGATCTTCTTCAAGAGAGAGATTAGTGGTTGCTAATTTCACAAGAAACTAATCTAGATGCAATGTTTAATGAAGATTGGGAAAAGTTAGACAAGAAGGCATGAGGAACCATTCGGTTGTGTCTTATATATTCCATCATTTTGAATGTCTTTATTGAAGACACCACATATAAGTTGTAGAAAAGGATATGTAATATTTATCAAACTAAAATTTTATCTAACAAGTTATATCTCAAAAGATGATTATATTATTTAAAAATGAAAGATGGTGAATCTATAGTGAATCATTTAAATTCTTTTAATATGACTATAAGTCAGCTTGCATCTGTAAATGTTAAAATAGAATATGAAGATAATTGCATCTTGTTTCTTTGTTCTTTGCTTGAATCTTGGGAAATCTAATTATTGCCATAAGTAGTGGTAATGTAGAACCAAATATGGAATCTATAATCTCCATGTGCTTGTTTCAAAGGAGATGAGGAGAAAGTCCATGAAATTTGGGTCCCAAAATGCCTTGCATGTGTGTGGTAGGTCCAAAGAGAAAGGGCTTAAAGGGGATAATAAGAGGGATAAGTCTAAAGGGCATTCTAAAACCCTTGAAAAGAGTAGAGTGTTGGAATTGTGGTAAAAGAGGGTGTGCAAAGAAGAAAAGTAGGAATAAGAAAAAGAATTGATTCCTCCATAGAAAATTCCTTCGATGATGATTTTGATGTTTTTCCTATTTCATCTAACACTAGTAGCAATGATGATTGGCTTACTGATTCAGGTTTCTCTTACCATATAACTCATTTTAAGGAGCAGTTTACTACTTACAAGGAATATGATGGGGAGAATTTTTCTTTGGTGATAACAACACAAAAAGGATCGTTGGTAAGAGAAAGTTAAAGTTGTGTTTCAGTGATGGGAAGATTAAAAAAATAATGTTTTGCATATTCTAAGACTTGCAATAAGTTTACTTTTAGTGTCCAATTTGAATTATTCTAGAATGCATGTGATATTCGATAAGTTTGGTTGTAGGTTGGTAATAGGGAGTTTGGTGATAGCTAAAGGATCTCATATAGGGACTTTTTTTAGGCTAAACGCCTCTAGTTTATGTAACTGTCAATGTAACTAACATTGAAAATGCATGTATGTTGTGGCACCATAAATTGGGTCACATAGGTGAAAAAGGACTAAAGAATATTCTAAACAAAAAGTTGGTCGGTGGTATTTTTGATTATTTTGTTGGTAAAAATATTTTTTGTGAATATTGTGTTTGGTAAACAAAATAGATTATCATTTTATAGTGGAACTAATAAGGCAAATATATTATTAGAGATTATTCATTCAGATGTATGTGGACCAGTGGATATTGACAATTTGGATAAATCTTGATATTATGTCTCTTTCATTGATGATGTCTCAAGATACACTTGGATTTATTTTATGCATTCTAAAACTAAAGTTTTTACTAAGTTTAAGGAATTTAAAGCCTTAGTTGAAAACCAAATAGATTATAAGATAAAAGTGTTGAGGTCTAACAATGGGGGTGAATATTGTTCCAAATAATTTGATAAATTTTGTAAGCATGCAGGTATTGTTTAGAAAAAGACTACTCCTTATACTCCCCAACAAAACATGGTAGCAGAAAGAATGAACCAAACCTTAATGTAAATATCTAGGAGCATGTTGAGTAGTGTTAAGCTTGATCAATGCTTTTGGGTAGAAGTAGTTGGTCCTTCTTTTTATCTAACTAATAGATCTCCTTGTTTAGCTCTTATTGATATAACTCCTTATGAACTGTGGATGGATAAAAATCCTTCTATTTCACACTTAAGGGTCTTTGGTTGTGAGGATTTTTCTCATGTGTCTCAAGAGAAGAGATCTAAATTGGATCCAAAAGCACAAAAATACATCTTTGTTAGTTACGTGAGATTGTAAAAGGTTATAAGCTTTAGAATCCTCTAACCCATAAAATAATATTTTCTAGAGATGTGATTTTTATGGAATTTAGAACTTACTCTTGAGAGAAGAACAATCAAAGGAAAATATAAGACAAAGATAGTGCACTTCAAGACAGAGATTGAGAAGCAAAAAGATACACATGTGGAAGAACAATTAGATGGATTTGAGAATGGAGAAGAAGAGGGTTCAGATAGTGAAAATTATGTACATGATGAGCACATAGAATAATAAGAACAAGTAGATCCCATTACTCCTACCTTGAGGAGGTCCACAAGGCAGCAAAATCTAGTTGACAAGTATAGCCCATCAAATTATTGTTGTGTATTTTCTATGTTGAGTACTGATGATGAACCTAGATCTTTTAGGGAGGCTCTTTCTTCAAAGGAAAGTTCAAGTCTTGGTTGTAGGCCATGCATGAGGATATGATGGCTTTGGATAGTTGTGCCACTTGGAATCTTGTTAGTTTTCCCAAACTAAGGAATCTCATTAGTTGCAAGTGGGTATTTAAAAATAAATTTGGTGCAGATGGTCGGTTAGAGTGGTACAAGGTCAGATTACTGGCTAAGGGCTACTCCCAGAGAGAGGGAGTTGATTTTGGTAAAATTTTCTCTCTTGTTGCTAAATTAACTTCTATTAGATTGCTATTATGTATTGTTGTTTCTTATGATTTTGAGATAGTGAAAATGGATGTTAAAAATGCTTTCTTGTATGGGGATCTTAAGGATGAAATTTATATGTGACAACCTTTTGTTGTGAAAGGAAAAGAACAATTAGTTTGCAAGTTGAAGATATCTTTTTATGGTTTGAAATAGTCACCCAAGATGTGATACCAAAACTTTGATAATTTTGTATTGAAGTTAGGTGTTCTTAGGAGCAAGGTGGATCATTGTGTCTATATTAAGGTTATGGATGATTAGATTCTAATTATTGTTTTGTATGTTGATGATATGTCATTCATGGGTAGCAACAAGGTGATTATTAGGGAGCTCAAGACACAAATTTCTAGAAAATTTGACATGAAGGAATTGGGGGCTAAAAAATATATTATTAGGATAGAAATCAACAAATATTAGGATCACAAAAATCTTTGGTTAAGTCAGAGTAAGTATGTTGATGCAATTTTCCACAGGTTTAACATGCATGACTGTAAGTCAATTAATATTCCATTTCTAGTTGGTACTAAGTTGAGCTTGGATATGTGTCCTAATTTTGATGATATATCTAAGGTTGCATATGTTATTGTTGTTGTTATTTTAATGTATACAATATTTTGCACTAGACTTGATATAGCCCAAGTAGTGGGAGTTATAAGAGGTTAATGTCTAACCATGGTAAAGAGCATTGGACTTTTGTTAAGAGGGTGTTTAGATATTTTCATGGTACTTTTTTATTACTATTTGGTTTATCATGGTATTGATGATGTGGTTAATTCATTAGACATACAGGGGTTTTTGATGCAGATTGGGTAGGTGACTTGGATAGTCAAAGGTCCAAAAGCAGCTATGTATTTACTTTGTTTAGAGGTGTAGTGAGTTGGATGAGTAAGAGGAATCCTACAACTGCTTTTTCCACCACTCAAGCAGAGTATATGGCTACTATGCATGCCTCTAAGGAGGCAGTACATGGTTACAGAGACTTGGTAATGGTGTTAGTTTTGATTGTAGGACAATGATGATTGGATGTGACAATCAGAGTGTTATTTATTTGGCCAAAAATCCTATGTATCATGCTCGTACTAAGCATGTTGATATTCAATATCACTTTGTGTGAGAAATGGTTGAGAATGGTAAGGCCTTAATTGATAAGGTTGACACTTTGGATAGTGTCACAAATTCCCTTACGAAGCTAGTGACCATAGATAAGTTATCTTGGTGCAGGAAGGCCATGGGCCTTGATTACTATACTTGATTTAATTATTTATATCTCTTTGATGTAATTTCAATGTATAATGTCAAGTGGGAGAATGTTAGGTTAGGCCTTACAAACCTATGTCATTTTTTATGTCTCCATGTTTCTTGGAAGTGTCCTAGGGGACATGTGAGAAATTCATTTAATATTTGGAAATATCGTAAAATATATTTTCAAGAGGAAATTTAATGTTGGTGGAGGTTACACATCACTAGAGACAAATTATCCCTCCTAGGCTTCCAAATTGGGAATGTGAAAGGTATTAAGTGGGGAACCCAAGTTTGGAGGGAAACATGTATCCATTAGTGTGCCATCTAGAAGCTAAACAATCATCGGAGCATCCTAAATGGAAAAAAGATGAAGGGGTTATAGGTTAGGCTCCCATGTTGAAGCCTTGTGCATGTTAATTAATTTATTATCATGACTCTTGGTCTTACAAGGAAGGGGCTTGAGTTTTTTCAAATGGTTTTGGTACCTCTTGTTTCAGTTTATCATTGTGTTTTTGCCTCCCACAAGTTCTATAAATTGGAGCATTGAGATGGTAGTACCAATTTGTATTATTTGTAGGAGTATAGAAGCATTTGATTTGTAGGATATCAACAAGGAAGTGTATTGTGGTGTATCTCTCTTATGGAGATAAATAATATACTTTCCCTCTTTTCTCGTGTGGATTTTTTCTTCAAAGGGTTTCTCCACATAAATATGGTGTCATATTTGTTTGCTTATTTTTTTGTTATGGTGAATGTGCAAACAGATACATATAATTTTATTTGGTAATCTTATTTTCAGATTTGAATTCACATATATAATTTAATATTACAACTTAGTTTTGCCTTATTTTCAACAACCTAGAGATTCTTTAAGTCACTTCATTAAGAGACCCTTAATAAACATAACAAAGGAATCACATCTATGGTAATCTTCAAAAAAATTATCAAACCAAGAATCAATTACATCCCCTAAACCTCTTGATAACATGGTTGGACATAAATAAGGTGAAGATGGGCTAGTTAATCAAAATTTCCAATATCCCATCTCCACGAATTGAGATCTAAATGAACCTCCAACAAAAAACATCTCTCCCTATGTATTACCAATATTATGAAGAAAATTATCTGAGGAGCTCAACCAATTCCTATTTGAATTCAAAGTTTTATATCTAATAACTATGGGACTAGAACAACTAGAAGCTGAAACTTTTTCCCTCAACCTTGAAATAATCAACTATGTGATATTTCATGAGTCTAACTATTGATTTTATTCACACGTGGGAGGAAATTAAGAATATCTTCCTTGATAAGTATAAAGACTATTTTTGAGTAAGAGATAGGAAGGATTAAATGTTCTTAATGAAACAATTAGATGATGAAAATATGGAGGACTATGTTGATCTTTTTCTATTTATCCACAAAATATTTGGTAGTTGTCTAGATGAAGAACTTAGCATAACCATTTTCTAAGAGGGATTGATGAGTATTATAGAGAGGCAATAAATCTTATGGGATGTGGGGACATTAATAAACTAAATTTTGGTGAAATCATTAAGTTTGCAAAAACTACTCTCGTACTCAAGCCAATAATATGATTCTTAAAAGGGGGAAAAGTAGTAGTAGTTATGTTACCAAAGTGATGGAGGAATTGGATAATCTTAAAACTGACACTCTCCTTCACCTAAGCACTACTCTAGATGAGGTATAACTAATAAAGAAAACTGTTGGACCTTTAGCCATTTATTGCCCTCAATGTAGAGAAAATCATCCACTTAGGGAATGTCCTCTAAATCAACCCTATTTGTGTGGAATCTATGAGAAAAAGCATCCCACAAATGAGTGTAGTTTACTCCCTAAGATTAATAACCACTTGAGAAAGACACCACAAGTTAATGAAGAGATCAACTTCATTATACAAAGGCAATCTAATTTTGGTTTTAATAGGAATATCCTAGGAAATTTGTCCCTAGAACTCTTCCAAATTGGAGGCCAAATCCATGGTATGTTCCTTGGAATAGTCAAACTCTACCCATTCCTCCACAAATGCCACAAACATGGGGATCCCCCTAGTCTCAACCTGAATGGATCAATCCATCTTGGGTTGCACCCTAATGGAAGAATATAAATAAGTATCAACAATCCTAGAATCGTCAATCTAATCAAGGATAATGGTGTTATGGGAACCAACCTCAATCCTTGCTATCTAGTTTTTCTCAACCTCCACCAACCAATACCCCTAAGAAAATTAATCAACCACCATTACCAACTCAGCCTGTCCCAAATCCAAAAAAATATTGACCTCAACAACTAGTGCATAATTTGGAATAAAACACACAACATTAAGTGTGCTCGAATTAAATAATAATCACCTAAGGATGTGGGAATTTTTTATAAGACTTCCTCCTAATGAAACAATAGAAGTCTAACCTGTTGATACTAAAGACAAAACCAGATGACCAAAGGTGTTCAAAGATACTCATAACCCAACCATAGTTCATTTTCTATATTGATTGCAATAGAATTGTATTCCTCTAGATAGCTCCAAAGGGCCCCCAAATACCCCATAAGATTCCCAGTTGCTTATGTAACTCTGTAAAATCAGCATTAAAGTCCCCCTATTGCAAGATATTAAAGATATTCCTAAAATTAATAAATTTATCAAGAGCCTATGCTTAAAGTCCTTGAGAGAAGAAAGAAGTTACCAACCACCATTCAAGTAGGGGGGACTCTTAGGCGTATTGTCCAAAAAGTTGATTCCAAAAAATATGGAGATGTAGGTATCCCTATCATTTCACTAAGTATAAAGGGGATGCCAATGATATATGCACTGATTGATTTGGGAGCCACCATTAATGTCATAACCTTGGATGTGACATACAAGTTGTCTATGTTCAATATTTAGTCCATGACTATAGTCTTGTAGTTGATTGACCAATCTATAACTAGATTTAAGGGAATAATAGAAGAAATCATCATTACAATAAACACATGGGACTATATTTTAGATTTTCTTGTCCTTTGAGGAAAGAATAAGAAATCTAGGTATCCAATCATATGGGATTTCCCTTGGTTAAAGCCATAGTTGCATCCATCACTCATTAATAATCTAGAAGCATGACCATTTCATATAGAACTAGGTTGAAAGAACCGACCATGTATCCACCCACTAAGCCTATTTTGTCAAACAATAAAAAGTTATGGATAGATGATCTATGATATATTTTGATGAAGATGATGCTATCCATGGCCACCATAATTGAACACTTGGAAGAGTTCCAAGACCAATGTGATGAAAAAAAAATCCCCATGGGAAACAAAACAAAGTGAATACAAAAATCTCTGGGGGACTTTGAAGAACACACTGACACACTTAATTTTCTATTAACAGGGATAATTCCTCCTTGAACAAGTTGACATCATATTAGAACAATGCACTATCTTCTTAGTCATATGTGTTGCCTAAACACATTTCTTAAGAGTATTCATAATGTGCAAATCAAAACAAAAAATATATATCCTAATAAATAATTGATCATCAATGATGGGCTAAAAAATAAACAAGAGGCACAAGTGAAGCATTTCTTAATAAATCACACACAAGCCTTTGCATGGGAATACAAAGATATGAAGATAATTCACCTAGATATCTACACACATCATATTTACACAAAAGATGTTTGACCAATGAGACAACCTCAGATAAGGATTAATCATACCTTGAGGGTGCATGCACAAAGATGGGGGACCAAAAAGTGGTCACCTCACTTTTTGGCCCCTAGAGAGCATAATATGACTGTGTTAGAATGTGCTTGCATTACAATGCAAGAGTGTTTTTCTTTATTTCATTAGAAACCACAAAACTCATTTCAATTCTTCATTTTTATCCCCACCCTCAACCAAACCCAGGGTCTGCAACTTTGTTGAAGTGCGCTCATGTTGTGAGATGGGATTTTTAATATCATTTGTCCATAAAATCACTACAAAAATATTGACATGATGTCACCGAGGGGGAAGAGGTAATATTTACTATTTTTAGTGTAAAAAATTAATTAAATAGATAGATTTATTAGTTTTTTGAGTGGATTTTGTTTAGTTTTTAGTAGTTGATAATGCACCACTAGTTGATCAAAACCTTGATTTACCTCCTCATCAATGCCTCAACATACTCTAGGAACATAAGAAAATATATTAGTTCAAATAGAAAAAAATAAGAGAGAACTTGAGGTATTAATCAAAAGGTTAGGAGATCCAATTGCAAGAACTCCCATAGGTCCACCCTCACCAATTCACTAGAACCTGTCATCTCCCACATTTTATTTGTGAGTAGCCAAATCTGTAGTTGGTTAAATGAGAGGGAAGAGATAAGACAATTTTATTTAGACAAATTATCTTATGACCAGATTCAAGAAAAAGTTTAAAATTTAACTTGTGTTTGTTGGTTACTGACCCATGAACCAATAAAATCATACATGGCATCTATAGGAGGTTCCCTATCCAATAGTTCCACTAGCAAGGGATATATAATAATTTTTGGGATAGTGGTGGATGGTTTTTTACCATCCCCCATGCAATAATAATGAGGTCCCACAATAATTTTTAAGGAAACTCTATTGTTAGTTTTTCCTCAACGAGATACCTAATTCCTTTGACATGTAGGAGTTCTAGGGTAGAGGTGGGGGCTCTACATATGTAAGACCCCGTCCCTTGTGGCCTTATTGATCCTATTATTCATCAATGGTTCATGTCATATATTTTATGTTCCTTTATATACATTAGTGATTATTGTTCCTATACGTCAAGTTGCTTATATTTCGATTAACTAACTAGTGGTTTTGTGACTTCGTGTGATAGATAGATGAGTTCTATTCCTTATATGCGTAAGTATGCAATGATCGAGATGTTTCATTGATGGTAATTCCATTATATATATTAAATGGATTTCATCATGTTAGGTGATTTTATATTATAATTGTGAGTAAGTGTGATGATTGATATTCAATATTTGGTTGTAGTAGTATTCGTTATAAGTTAAATAGATTATTGATAAGTGGTAATATTTTGATATTAAATAACATGATCAATTATTTCTTGACTCAAAAAGGTATTATGCAAGTAGGAAGGGTTAAATTATATGTTACTTATATATAGATTTAATTCCTTAGTCGATTATTATTAGAAGATTATTTTTCATATGCTATTCATTTCAATTACTATTAATTATGAGAAATACTAACACCTTTCTTTGGTTGAGTAAACAAGTTAAAATTAGCCAATGTTGATGAAGGGGTCACATAGCTATTTCCCTTATGTCATTCTTGTGAATTCTAAGTCTTGTCAAGGATATGTGTTTTAAATTTGTTTTGTAAGGATTGTGCATGTGTGAAAGGTTGTTTTATTAGACCTTTGAGTCACATTTTAAATGTGATTATTTCTTGTATGTTTTGAGAATTCTTTATATGGTTTTAAGTGTATAGTTTCCTAGGTGGTAGGTCTATGGGTTAGTGATCTTTTTATTCCATAAAACCCCTTAAATAAAGTCTAAAATCCACTCTAATTTCCCACTTACGAAAAGTGGCAAAAATTGGAGTTGGTTAGGTGGTTGGGAAGTTATGGGGAGTTGGTTGCCTCTTTCCTTCTATATATTTCCTTCTCTTTGAAAGGAGAAGGGTGCTTCTTTCTTTTGCTTGGCTTCTCTCTTTTTGTTTTGGTTATGCTTTTGTCCTTGGCATGCCCTCTTCCTTTTGGGAAGGAGAATTCTTGGTGGAGATAGAGGAGAGTATGGGAGAGGAAGAATGGAAGGATAGGGCTTGGAGAAGGAGAGGCTATAACCTTTTGGATTTGCACTTAGTTTGGTAAGGTCTACCCCCTTGTAGATATTTGTTTAAGATGCATGAAATATTGTGTATGTTTTGAATTTTATGTGCAACTTATTGCTAGATACTTTTGAGGTATTTGTTGAAATTATGTGTTTAGTTTTGTTTTGATGGAGTTCCACCTTGTTTTAGTTTCTCTTAATGTGTATAGCTATTTAAGGGTTAGGGTTATGAATTATAGCATGGGTGTTTGCATTGTGCATAGTATGTGGTGTAATTTGGCTAAGGAACCCTTGTGAATAGTGGTGGTGTGTGTAAGGGAAAGCTATGTGACCCTTAGAGCTTGGGGGTAGATTGAACATCAATCCTATGATTGGGAGGAGAGATTTTGGGCCATTTTTTTCGTTGACTTCTTTTAGGTGTAAACTTTGAAGTTGGAAATAAAAGAAAGTCTATCAATGTTAAGATTCCAAAAATAGATTTGAGTCTTTTGAATTGGAAAAAAAAAAAAGCTTCAAGTCCCAAGAGTAGAGTTTTGGAAAATGTAATTGTTGAGTATAGGATGGTTGGTTCAAATTATAAATGTGGATATTCTTTCATCTAGATGAGTAATCTAAGGGAGACATTGGGTATGTGTTGATCCTTAAGTTAAAGGGGTCTAATGTTGGGGTGAAGGTAGACTTTTTGAGTGCAAATATAGAACCATTTGTGTAAAATCTTTAAGGGAATAGAAGGATTGTTTCTTGGTATCAAGTTTCCTAATTTATTTGAGAATTTTTTTTAAAAAGGATTGAATTATTTTGGATTTTAAATTGATTATTCCTCTTCGAGAAAGATAATGAAAAAATGTATTATGTTTCTAGAAATTCTAAATCCAAGAAATAAAAAATAATAATAATAATAAATAAATGGTATTTCCTTTCATATTGAATTTCCTTGTAAAGTAAATGGTTCGACCTTGGATTTAATCTTCTTTTTTAAAAAATGATATACATATGTGAGATACATATATTTATTTATACAAAAAGTACTTAAAATTTAGCTATAAATATCAATATGTGCATACACATTTTGAATCTAATAATAATAAAAATTATTATTGAATAATAAAATTTTAAATATTCTCTTATCCTTCAAATTATCAAATCTAAAATTAAATTAAAAATAATAATTAAAGAGAGTACTATATTATATATGTGTGTGTTTCTCTAACATAAATATTCTAAAATTTCAATTTATAATAACTATACTAGCAATCACACCTTCGTGTGCAATGGATACACTGAAGAATTGTGGATGGTCAATTAAGGAATTTTTTGGTTTATTGTTTACATACATTTGTGTAGTATACATGAGGTCAATTGGTAGGCTATTTAAAAAATGATTTTTTTTGTGCAACAAAGATCTCAATGGAGAAGTGATAACTTCAAATCAAATATGCATCTACTAATAGGGATCCAAACACAACTAAAAAAAACCTTTGAATTAGGAAGATAATTAGGCTCCATTACTAATAGGCTAATGATATTTTTGAAATATGGAGAGAGGGAGAGAGAGAGGGAGATATGGGGACAAAAAGAGGGAGAGATATGGGGGGCAAGAGAGAGAGAGGGGGGGTGGGTAAGGAGATAGAGATAAAGAGGAAGTTAGAGATAGAGATGGAGATGGAAATGGAGATAGAGATGGATGCGAGGGATATGGAGAGAGAGAGAGATAAAGAAAGAGGAAAAAGGGATAGATATAGATCTAGAAGTGATAAATATATAGAGAGTGGGAGAGAGGGAGAGATATAAATATAAATATAAAGATAGGAATTGATATATAGAGAGGGGTAGAGAGAAGGAAAGATGTAGGGGTAAAGAGAGATGGATAAATAATGAGATAGAGATAGGGAAAGATATGTAAGAATTTAAATATGGAGAGATAGAGATAGAGATAGAGCTAGAGATAGGGAGAGAAACAAGGTGTCTATGTGTGTATGAGTAAGAGAGATATGGAGAGAGATAGAGAGGGAGATAGATATGTATAAATAGATAGAGGGAGGCCAATGGAGGGAGAGAAATAGAGATAGGAGAGAGAATTAGAGAGATATAGAAAGAGAAAATGATAGGGAGAGGGAGAGGGAAAATAGGGATATAAAGGAGAGATAAAGAGATACATATAAATTGGGAAAAATAGAGAGGGGGAGAGAGAGAGAGAGAAAGACAAAGACAAATACAAAGACAAAGATAGACATAGAGAGATAAATATAAATAGAGAGATGAAAGGAGAGAGGGAGAGATAGAGATAGAAAGAGGGGGTCAATGAGAGAGGGGGAGATGGAGAGAGAAATATAAAGATATAGGAAGTGATATATAGAGAGTAGGAGAGATGGAGGGAGAGATGGAGTAAACAAGAGAGAGAGAGATAGAGATAATGGGTTATAAATAGACAGGAAGAGGGAGAGATGGAAAGATAGAAATAGAGAGGGAAAGAGTGAGAGATAAAGTCTAGGTGATATAATAAATTAATAGAGAGGGAGAGATATAGAGAGAAGGGGGGAGACAGAGAGATATATATAAATAGATAGAGAGGGAGGATAGAGAAGTTGAGAAATATAGAAAGAGAGAGTGATAGGGAGAGAGGGAGAGATATGGATAGAGAGAGGTGGAGATAGAGAGATATATATAGTGGGAAAGATAGAGGGGAAAGAGAGAAAGACGTGTAAGGAGAGGTAAAGGGATAGAGATAGGGAGAGAGATAGAGAGGAAGATATAGATGGATATGGAAATGGAAATCTTGGAGAGAGGGAGAGATAAATAGAGATACAAAGAGGGGGATACAAAGAGAGAGGGAGAGAATGAGAGAGGGATAGATGGATGGATAGAAAGATAGAGATAGGAAGTTATATAGAGAGAGGTATATATATATATAGGTAGGGAGAAGTACATATGGAGAGATATCATAGAGATATGTTAAGAGAAAGAGAGATAGATCTTTATATTTATTTCTCCCTCTCTTTCTTTATATTTTTTATTATCTCTCAATCTCTTTCTTCCTCTCTCTCCCCTATTTCTCTCTATGTTTGTCTTCCCTTCTCTCTTCCTCTATCTATCTTTCTCTCATTTCTTCTCTCTGTCTATTTCCCTCTCCTTGTCTTTACCCCCTTACTATTTTTTGCTATCCCTATATATCTCCCTCCTCTCTCCCCCTTTCCCTCTCTATCTCTTGATCTCTCTCTCTATATATTTTTGTCTCCTATTTTTCTTTATCTATCTATCTCTCTATCTCTCTTTATGCGACTGTATCTATCTATGTCTCTCCTCTTCTCTTTTTTCATCTCTCTTTCTTTATCTCTCTTCCTATCTCTTCTTCTCTCCATATTTATTACTTCATATCTATACCTCTATTTTTTTTATTATATAATTTATAAAATCTAAAAAAGAATTATTCTACAATAATTAAAGTTTTAATAAGATAATTAATTATAAATTTAATTTAATTCTAATATTTTTTAATTATTACTTATAATTTCATAAAAATATATAAAAAATAAAAAATAAATTTCAAACTTAAATCTAAATTAAAAATAAAAATAAAATAAACTAAATGGAAAGTCAAAATATATCAAAATCTAAATATTAATAAACAATAATTTTAAAAAATTAATAACAAATAATAAACTTATTAAGTTAATTTTAATAATTAAGGGCGAGGGACCTAACTTGATTGGCTAAAGTATCCTCTTGTAGGCAAGAGGTTACAAAGTCTAGCCTCTCCCTGTTTACTAGGTGCACTATAGTTTAGTTTATAGGAGGGGCTATTTGATTCTTGTAAAAAAGTTTTAAAAAAAGGTAAAGCTATTTTTAATTTATTATAATTGAAATATTAATAGAATATGTATCTAAAAAATATAATTAATATATCACAAACAATATTAACAAATAAAAAAATATATCCTATCATTTCTTAATTTAAAGCTAACTAGATAAGAATGTAGTTGTTCTTTCTTTAATTATATATTATATTTTTAATATTTTAGAAAATTTGATGAAATATTAATAGAATATGTATCTAAAAAATATAATTAATATATCACAAACAATATTAACATAAATTCAACATTAAAAAATAAAAAATATTATTAAATATTGTTAAATAAATTATATTTTAAAAACTAAAATTGTATTTCAAATGAAACATTAAAAATAAATAAATTTTTAAAAAATATTTATTTATTAAAAACATTATTATTTATCTAAAAATCTAAGTTTAACAAGTTTGAAAGAAAAAAATAATGTGTATCCTATCGTTTCTTAATTTAAAGCTAACTAGATAAGAATGCAGTTCTTTAATTATATATTATATTTTTAATATTTTAGAAAATTTGATGGTTGAGATCATTTCAATCATCTTGCATCCTTTTTCACAATTTTAACTGTTGATTTTTAGAAATAGATTGTTCATTTCATATAAAGAATACCTTCGATGTAATTAATAAACAAAGCTAACATGATTAAAGTTATATATATGTGTGTGTGTGTGTGAAACTTTTTTTTTTTTTTTGGTTGATAATCGCTTTTGACTAGAGCTTTGAACCAGTGAGGTCACAATTGTGGGGGACCTCATCCCCATATTTGATTGGTGTTCATACCAGTCCATTTCTCCTTCTCCCAGCACCTCCTTCGTCTCTCTTTTCCTTTCGCCTTCATGCTCCTTCCTTCTTCTCCCTTCTTGCATCTCCTCACTTCTTCACGCCTCCTTCCCTCCATTGCATCTTCTCTCTGCTCCGTACTATGTTCTTCCCTTCTCACCGTACCACCTTTCCTCCGTACTCCATCCTTCCGCCCCCAACTTGGCTTCATCTTTTCTACCCCGTACTCCATACTCCTCCGTTCTTTCGTCCTCCATCTCCTCGGTATCTTCGTCACCTGTCCTCTCATTACTTCCGTCGCCGGCTTCCAAACTTCTACCATCCCTACCTCCGTCGATTATTGACTGCCACATCCTCCATCAGTGTGCTAATCACACTTCACCTTCTGTAGCTGGACGAAACACCATCGGTCTCACCTATTTGATTCTTGGCCTGCCTTATCGCTCACAACCTTCCTTCACATCGAATGCCTTGTGGTGAGACTCGACCACCTAGCCACCATTTCAACATGGTGTTTGCAACTGTCGTTGCACTATGGGGTGAACCCCATATAAGTGTTAAAAATTTTAAAAGAAATGTAATAAACTAAAAAAATGACTATTAGCTAAGTATCGAATGAAACTAAGGAAAAAAAGGAGAAAGATTAATAAACTTAATAAAGGAATAATGTTTGAAATGTAAAATAAGTTTCATTTTGATGAACCCTTTTTGGGAGGGCTCGGCCCCCCATTAACCGCCATCACTCATTTCAAAATGCTCCTTAATGCATCGAACAACAAAGATTTAGTTTTAAAATCAAACAAGCGACGCAGTGCGTAGTGTTCCTACCGCCTAGCAAAGAGCTTTTAGGTTTCCAAGGAAAGGGTCAGTATGGTTGAAGATTTGTCAAAGTAAGTGTTGGAGTTTTGTATTGAATGCAAAAAACAAGTGGCACATAGTGGTGAGTACTTGCCTTTGTAGTATTGTAATTAGAGTTTAGTAGAGTTGAAATAAAATATATGTAGGTTTAAATAAGGTGATTAAAATTAAATGCAATTTTTGTTAATTATTATATTTTAGTTTTGATTTTTTTTTGTTTAGTAGTGAGTTATTTTTATTTGTTTTGGTTATTTAGTAGTGATCAAAAAGTAATTGATTATCATTATAAATGTTGTTATAATATGATATAACATTAGTAAAACACTATAAAGACATCAAATTGAGGCGGTGATCTAACACTAAAAATTAATTTGCTGGTCTGTAAATATTGTGATCCAATTCATATTCAATGAAAATATGTTAAAACAAGAGTGAATGGAATGGAAGAGTATTTGATTTCAGAAGCCAAATATAAAGGGTAGAGTTTGCTTTTGATTACTAGAACTTGTTGGAACAATTGTGTAGTAAAATTAAGCAAATATGATACTAAACATCTGTAAGTAATTCATAGTATTACTAATTGTTTGTAAATGAATTTAATTACTTTGTAGGCTAAATTGAAATTATTACTTGTAAAAAAAGTAGTTACTTATGTAAGATAAAATTCAAGTAGCCGCTTGAATTGAATCTAATTACTTAATAATATAAAGTCAAACATTTGCTAAGATAAAATTTAATCAATTTGTTTAAAATGAATCTAATTACTTTTTTATTAATACTAGATTACTTTGCGGAGAACATTTAAAAAAAAGTAAGGTAATAATTACTATAACTAGTAAATGAACATTGTCTTTGCTAAAATAATTTAGACCATGGCTAAATATTAGATGCATTTTCAAATTAGAAAATTAATTTAGAGGTAGGAAACTAATTATTTAAATTAAATAAAATCAACTTATTGTTACAAAATATACTAACCAGGACTAAATAATTTAGAAAATAAGTGTTCATTACTTTGCAAAAATATCTTAATTAATATCAATTTTCTTTTGAATATAAATTAAGTCATTCCGCATACTAATTACTATAATTAGTAAATGAATATTGTGTTTGGTAAAATAATTTAGACCATGGCCAAATATTAGATGCATTTTGAAATTAGAAAATTAATTAAGTAGTGGTAGAAAACTAATTAGTTATATTAAATAAAATTAACTAATTGTTTGAAAATATACTAACTAGTACTAAATAATTTAGAAAATAAGTGCTTGTTAGTTTGCAAAAATGTTTTAAATAATACCAATTTTCTTCTAAATATAAATTAGATCATTACTAATTATTTAGGAAAATAAGTTATAAGTTGATATTTTTTGTAAATAGGTACAAATTTTAGTTTGCATGAATAAATGATATTAATTAGTATTTATAATTGCACATTGAATTAGTTTTATGAAATAAATTGCCAATGAAATTAATTATTTAGTAGTAATTACAAACTTTTTTGTGATTTGAGTAACATTAATAAGTTAAACTATTTCGAAATGCTTAAAAGTCAATCTCCTTTGCAAATAATTAATTTTTTGTAACTAAAAATTTGATTAATATTAACCAGTGGAAAATAGGACATAAAAAATCAAGTTCATAGAAATAATAAAAAAATCAAGTTCATAGAAATAATAGCTTTATAGCTAACTGGAGGTTTAAATATTAATTAATTATTTTTCAAATACTAATCCACTTTCATTATTGAGAAGTTGCGCCAAAAACAATATGTTAAGGCCAGTGGTTTGGAGCATTTCCAATACCTCATAATGTGTAAATGGTGAACAGTTGTAAATGAGAATGCTTGTCTATGCTTCGATGCATTGCATAGCTTCCAGACGCCGACTGAGTGCATAGATAGTGTAAATGGAAAAGGTGTTACATGTAAACTTGTATGAATATAGACTGGGAACAAATTTGTCCTTTGATGAATGCATAAGAATATGGTCTCCAAGTTTTGTGAGGGACGTTAAGGCAAAGAGAAATGTTTTATTGTTTAGAAGGCAAAGGACATTTGCTGTAGAAGAATTGAATTTTGGAGAATTCCATGGAGGTGAGTTATTATTGCTTTGTAAAGTATTATAGGTTGAATGTAGAAGAAATCTGACTATTTGGTAAAACCTAATTTAGAAATCCTACCAGAGTAAATGTGATAACAACTCACATGCATATGCTATGTATGTCATAAACATGAAACAGTAAAATCCAAGAAATAGACAACATATAGAAAACTAATTGGCCTAGGAAAGGTCTTGTTAACTGTGAATGCATCAAGTGCATTTTGTTAATTTTGTTGTGTTCTTGTGTTTTATGTTTATGAATAACATATCATATGTAATGGGTTGTGGTGGTTTTTTAATATTGTCCTTGTAACAGGAACCATTTTTTGGAATTGGAGTGAAGACAAAGATCTGTAGAGTTGTAAAGACATTTGATTCTTGAGGCAGAGAGTGGAAGGTCAGAGTATCAAAATTGTTTTTGCACGTTTGTTTCCAATGAAGTTTGATTCTTCAAATGTGTGGGAAAATTATGCAAATTGTTTGAATTTTTCTAATTTTTTACCACAAGCAAGTGACATTTGCAATCATTTAATTGCAATAATGTTGAATGGTCAAAGATGTGCACAATTGCAGTTGGGAAAATTTCCACATAGTGATTGAGTATTTGCAAAATATATAGTGATTTCCTAATTTGCTAATATACTTTAACAAAAATGAATAATAGGCCTACACTAATGAATAGAGAAAGAGATAAATTTTTTGTTATCTCTTATTTGCAAATGAAACTATTGCAATAGTAACTTGTTCATTGGCGTCATCTGGTCCATGTCATATGTCATTTACTGTAGTCATTTGTACAATTAGTGTAACGCCCGTCGTGCAAACCCCAGAGAACAAACATTGCAACCATTTTTTTTTTTAAATAACGCAACGTAAACATGCAACTAAACATTAAATACATTTACATTGCACATTAACATCTTAACGTTATATTCTCTAGGGCACGCGAGGTCACATCGCAAAACACCAATTAACAAAAGTAAAAGATAACACTAAACAACTTATCCAATAGCATAACAATAACCATTAATAAAAGTACATCCATGAACCCAGAGTGAAAGTATCACTACATCACATATTACATTCATAAAGAATCTCTTACAATAATGTTACAAAGGATCCTAATTATTACATCATCGCTTTAACGTTACATTACATGATCTTGATAAATGAATTACAATAAGTTTCCCATACATGTGGGATGATACAAAGTACAATAATATTTGAATTACAAAGTGAACAACTAGTACCAACTCCAACTGTAGGATGTTGAGGAGATATAATACTAAAGGGGAACCCAACGGATGCGAAGAATGTTCCACCCAACCATGTGAATTATAAATAACTCACCCCCCGTGCTTAGAGATGACAAGGAAGAGATCACGACCATGAATGCCAAAACGACTCCAACAGAACAATATAGTGCAAAACTCAAGTACAACATCAAGGTTTACAATGACATAACCAACAACATTCACGGGTCAACATAATAACTTAAAGTCATAGATCTCATCACATCAAAACGAGGCAATAACCATTAACCAAGTAACGAAAGATCATTCATAAAACATTTACAAATGAAACTGAAACAATGAACAAAATACAATTCCAGAGGCAACAAGCAACAAGGCAAACGGGTGTCTAGTGGAGAGTGTCATCGCATAGCTCTCATGGGTTATCCTGGCCCTTCCTCCAACTTGAGGCACTGACGCCCATCTATGGATATCCTGGCCCTTCCTCCTACTTGAGGCGCCGACACCATAGGGTAGCTCATGCGGAGTCGATAACCTCTCATGGGGACGAGGTTACGACTTTGCCGACCACGACCTTCTCAGTCTATCATTAGTCTATGATAGCCCTAATGCATAGACGAGGTATCCAATATTTATTATCTTGTGTTTTACTACCCATCCCCCTAAATTCTATTTTTAGGTTATCACTTATTATACTACTCTTACGTGGGTTATCCTGAGCCCTTCCTCCTTTCAAGGCGCCGGCCCCCACGAAGAGCCACTCTCCCTAAGATCTCAAAAAATATAAACCAAAACCAGGCAAGGGTTGTACTATAACGAATAAAGCATATAACTCAAAACAAGGACATGTGAGGCATTACCCATCTCGCAATAACTCATAATCAAAGAACTCAACAATCCAGTACAACCCTTCCAAAAATAACACTAATAAATTTCAACTCCAAGAGTACACACAAAATGAGAATAACATTCAATGAATAAAACACACCTCTGGAACAAAGGTTCAAAATAACTAAAATTGGGTTTAAAATTACAACAGGGTTCCCACATCCAAGGAAAACCAAAACAATAATAAAATAGTAATAATAAAACCTCTTGACCATAAAACTTGAGATTCCATGCACATAGCTTTTGCAACACAAAATTAAACAACTAATTTCATTGCATACACATTCTCTATTTACCTCGATGCCATTGAAATAAAAACATACAATAAATATTTTACCATCATATTTAATTTGTTTCATTTAGTAAACCAATATAATCCAATTTTATAATTTCCACAATAAAAAACCCAAATCAATAAATTCTAAACTTGTAATTTATCTATATATATATATATATATATAAACATAAATATATACCTATAAACATTTACTTTCCTTATAATTCCCAAACTTATGCAAATAAATAAACTGAATATAATTATACTCAAGTTGTGCATATATAAATATATCATACAACTAATTTTAAATAATTTTTTTTTTTAAATACAATGTCAAAATAACCTTTTCTTTTATTAAAAAAAATAACCAAATGAAAATATATATCTATATATATATTTATTTATATGTATATATATATTTATATTTAATATATATATATATATAAATATATATATATATATATATATATATATATATATATATATATATATATATATATATATTCACATAAAAAAAACAAACTTAAATTTAAACCCACGAGCCCCATGTACTACGATGCAGTCCATGGGCTGTTGTACCTGCAGTCGGTTGGCGTAGGGAGTGGGGAGGGGTACAGCTATGGTTACGCTGTCCCTCCCTTCCCCCATAAATTTACTAAAATTTATAAATATATATTTTTTTAAACTAAAACAAAAAAAACCAGTACCGTCAACAGGTACGATTCTGGTCCAAAATTTTTCGAAATAGCCTCATAATAATATATATATATATACACACACACACAATATATATACAGTATATATATATACACACAATATATATATATATATACAATACACACACAGTATATATATATAAATAAATATATATACATATATATAAATAAATATATATATATAAATAAATATATATAAATATATTTATATATATATATATAAATATGTATATATTTCAAAAACCCAAGACATTTCTGTATGTAAACATATGATGTATATTTATATATATATAATATGTATATATATATATATCTTCTTTTATATATACATATATATAAATATATAAACAAAACTGATTTATTTAATAAAGGAACTATTTTTCACAATAAAATGATAGAAATATTAAACATTATTAGAGATCCTTATGTAATTCTTTACTTGGTTGACTGTCCAGAAGATTTCTAAAATATATCATAAGATTTCTTTTCTCACATAAATCATGTTTATCTAAATTTCAGACATATATATTTTTTATTTTTTTATTTTTCTTTGCAAATACAGATTTATTCAGAGCACATTTTATTTCTTTTACAGATACATAGAAATCAAAAGCAAAGAATGGAACCTGGAGTCTTGTGCTGCTGATTATTGATGCAGCTTGCTTGATTCCAACAATATTTTCGAAGAGCTTTCGTTCCTTCTTCAGAATCTCCTCTCTAGAATCCCGTGCTCAAATTCAAATCTAATATTCTACTTAGAAAATCCTTCCCAGAAACATGAAGCAATAGAATGACAAATCCCTTTCCAGAAAACTTCCAAAGATCTAAACATTCAAAGCCATTATTATTATTATTATTATTTTTGCAACTTTTGTCTGAATCTTCCTGTGTATGAAAACTCACAAATTTTCAATTAAATAAAAGATATTGCCCTTCTTTTCCAAAAGCTCTAAAAATCCAATATAAAAGAAATTATCTAATTTAATTCCAGCTTTTCCATCAACCCTTAATTCTCATTCGTCCTTTTATCTTTTATGTTCTTTTATTTATTTATTTTTCCATTTCACAATACTTTTTGTTTTAATTCTGATTTTACCAGCTTTACTTGCAATGCACATAATTTAATTTATTTTAATAATTATCCTCAACAAGATAATATAATTAAATTAACAAAACACAATTTAGTATTTAATTAGCATTTAACTAAAACACATGACTTTTTTAAAGATAAACTTTTAAATATTTAAATACAAATTAATCTAACATTATAATAAACAATTATTACCACCATTTAATTAAATAAATCACAACTTATAAAATACCAACGTAACATAAAGACGAACAAGACACTTACACAAACCACAATAATAAAATACAGAAACGACAATACAAGAATGCACAATACCATTCAATCAAGATGATTTGACAACATGGGACGGGGTGACTTCCTTGTCATCTCTATTTCAACATCATACCGTTGGGTCATTTGATGCTCGCCCTGTCCTGCCGAAGCAGGTGGAATCGAGACTCTGTACCTGCAATCCCTGCATACAAACAAGGTCGTGTACATGTACATATATATATATATATAATCAAATCATTACATTGTGAGAAGGAATTGTAGCGTAGCAGGGCACTTGCGAACGAGTGATGCTACAATGTCCTTTCATCACATCTATTCTAACAATTATAATATAAATGATGAAATAGCATTTTTAAGCTAACATATCATATCATAACATAATTTACTAAATCACTACATTGCAATATATTACTGAAATAAAACTAATATCACCAAACCGCAATATCATAAGAAATATCCATGTCCACAAATGTATAAGCATGATCACCAAACAATCTAACTATCCAGTCCTTCAAACCAAACAATAAATAGTACTATCACAATCACAAAGTATCAAACGAAGGCATAGAAAAAGAATAAGTCCAAACAGTAATAGGAGGGGTATTACAATGAGGCTTTATAGCAACAAACAATGCATGTAGTCACAGAAGGACATAAAGTACTAATACGAGGACAAGGGTTGTTACCCAAGCGACTTTGTAGAATGAATATAGTTGCAACAAGTTACTATTGCAACTTACTATTGTAAGAGCTAATAGCGTATTTAACAAAGTCTTGGTAAGTTAAAAGAATTGGTTTGCAAAATATTGTTTAGAGGATTTGCATATTCAACTAGACGTTGTTACACGTCTACATGAAGAGTCATACTATTGTGAGCATTGATGCATTTGGTTCATATGTATGATGTGTGGAGGACATCAAAGCATAGAGAATCATTTTTTTTGGTAAAGTAAGCAACATTTACAGGGTGTTGTACCCTTCACAGAGAGCCACAAGGGAAAATAGAGTCCAAATCAAAAAGCAACTAAACAAACACTAAACCAAAAACAGATGTAGATAAACAACACAGGCCAACAACAAACTAGTAGCAGACTAGCTAGTGTTCTTCTAGTTCTTCGATAGAAGCTGAACGAAATCATTGCCAATCCACTCCTAGTGGTCTTCAGCCTTCTTCATCTCCATCTCTTCTTTCATGAAGGAAGATAGGGTACTAGTGACATAGTGAACTAATTTGACCGTGAAACAGGTCAAACCAATGAATTTTTTGTCCATTTTTTCCATTTTTTTCAGCACTTCTAGCTCCTCACTTTTTCCCATCGTGTAGTCAGGATCATTTTGCTCAAACCACAGTGGTTCTAAAGAGTGAGAGGCAGACACCTCCTTCTGAGCTTTACCCTTGTTAGGAATTGAAGGGGGGCCACTAATTTTCACCTCTTCATCACCTTCCGACACCTCTTCCACTCTGCTATCTCTGTTGTCTGACAACTCCTCTTCAGTGGCCAAATCTCTAACCTGCATTTTCTTTCTGTTCTCCATCAATCTACTTGAATGCCGAATGATGGTATCACAACCAACAACCACAGTCTCCACCACCACCGTGTCACCCAAAGAGTCCTTTCTCATAACATTTTTCCCTTTATTCGGAGGCTCCTTCTCCTCCTTACCTTTCTTTTTCTGCCCAACCTTACTGGGAGTCTTCGTAAGGGTAGACTTGAGATCACATAGGCTCATCATCGCACTGGTTTGGGTAGATCCCTCAACACCCTTAAGTTTTTTGGTAGCAGTTTTAGGTTTTTGAGAATCATCAAGGACAGGGTGACTTTTCTTGGCAGGGCCTTTGGAATCAACTGGAGATAAGTTCATCTTGTTGGGTGGCACAATTTCTTCAATGTGGACAGCCGAAATGGGTTTCAGAGGGCATAAAGCCAGATGAAAGTGGTAGATTCTTAGGATAAGACCCTGGTGAAGCAACAAAGGAGTGGGTTCATTGGGATTTAAGGCAGCAGACTCCACACATTTTTCAAAAGAACTTTCAAGGTCCAAAAGCAGATAAAAAGGAAAGCTCATTAAAACTTTATGCTTAAGGTGATTTAATAGGGGAAAATGGTAATAGTAATAAGTCTTGTACCTTCCTTCCAATGTGACATATTTCATCAACACAAGTCACACCTAGTTCCATGGCTAAGGAAGAGCCTCCTATTCGAACCCAGACTGGTTATGCACAAGTTTCTCATCATCCACAAAGAATTTATCCATACTAGCATTGTCCTGGGTCTTCGAATGTTTAGGATGCTTCATTCTAGAGCTCTGGAGGCTCGTCACTTGCACAATCACTTCCTCATCCATTGTAAAGGAGATGCCTCCCATAGTCACACGCCGATTCTTCCAAGAGTTGATGAACTGGGTCTACAGATTAGGGTCATGGTCCACAAGTCTCTCCATCAGAGGAGCAATGGCACCTTCAACGCAAATATGCCAGACAAGCGGATCCTTGCGAAACTCATTGCAATTATCTAGCTCCATTCACACTCTATCCCCCCCATTATTATGCACTGCTCACAGTAAAACTAGGAACCATGAAAAACTAGAAAGTTAGAGAAAATAGCAAGGTGAAAAATCACCCCCACATTAAGGCATCTAAGCCACAAATGAATTTTTTTGGGAATCAAGCCTAAGGACAGATCACATGCATGAGCTAATAATTTCCCAGTAAAAATCTTAGCATAGGATTTCATGAGTAAATTCTTGCATAAACGGCTAAGCACCAAGGACATGATTGGTAGGGAAGGATTGCCTTCCACATAGCAAAAATTCTAAAATCTAGGCAAGATAGTCACATGGACAAATTTAGAAATCTCTAAAACGAGAGAAATTAGAGGTTGGAAAAATTTAGTTATACCCCAGATAGAAGCTATAAGGTGCCAAGCCAAAATAGCAGTTAAGGAAAAGCCAAAGAGGAGTTTAGTCTCATAATTACAAGTCACATCAAATTCAAAAACATAGAATTTGTAAATCTACATATTAAGAAAATCCCCATAAGGAGATTACGATAAGTATGGTCTAGCTTAGAGCTAATCAACCGGTACTTGCCACAGTAAAAAATGATTTCCTTATTCCAAACGTGCTTTAATCTGTAATTTGAAATCCACTTGGTATCCATCTGATTGATATAGCTAATCGCCCATCTCACCAAACCAATAAGACCACAAAGCCCAACGAGGAAGCTTGTGGCCCCTCCAATAATCCAGCTAAGCACATGTTGTGTTTCCATCATGAGTCATGAAAGGGCTTTGTTCCTTAACTATCATACTCTAAATATTTGGTGGAAGAAGACTTAAATCATGCTAGCATTTGGATAAATTCTAATGAGAGCCAAAATTGGCTAAGGTGTCAACCACTTGGTTCCCCTCTCTGTAGATATGACTGGCCACCTTTAATTTTAATTTAGCCACAAGCAATCTGATGTCAAGAAGAATATCCTTAGTGTTCCACCCCAAGAGTTTATCAAAATTTATGGCATCAATTATGGACTTAGATTCACCTTCAATGTGCAGGTTCTCTATCCCCAAGGAAACCACAATCTGTAAGCCCTTTAATAGTGCTCTAGCTTCTGCTATCATAGATGAATGTTGACCAATCCCCCTAGCATAATCGGCCACCCACTTACCTCTGTGATCTATGATAACTCCTCCTATGCTTGCTCTGCCCGGGTTGCCCTTAGCAGCCCCATCAAAGTTTAATTTAAACCAGTCTCTGTCAGGGGGTTTGCAAATAGTGGCTCTCCTAGCTAGAATTTTGGAATTGTCATACGAGTTGGCATCCAAGTTCTGATTCCAAGCTTTAGCTATGCTTATTTCCAACTCAGTGGGCCCTTTATCCAAGGTTTCTTCTTTGAAGAGAGCAATATTTTCTCCAATGAGATGAGCTCCTATCCCAAACACCTCTTTCAAATTCATCTCAGTGTTCCTAAATATCCTATTATTCCTCTCTTTCCATAAGCACCAACAAATAATGGGAGGAACTTGATTCCATATTTCCCCAATTAGCAAATGGGAAAAGGGTCTCGACCAACTCAAAATAAAGGATGTAATGTCCTTGCACATAATCCACTGTATCCCTAATCTTCCAAAAGCCAGCTCCCACACCTCAACAGCAAAAGGGCAGTGTAACAACGGATGATTGACAAATTCTTCATTGCATTTACATAAAAGGCATTTGTTGGGGATCTGGAATCCCCTTTTCCTTAGATTATCCTGAGTAAGAATTATGTTGTGACATACAGTCCATCGGAAAAGTTCACTTTCAGTATCATGTATCTATTCCACACCTTTTTCCATAGATTATTGGTCACCCCCTAAACAGTCAGCTGTCTGTAAGCAGTTTTTACAGTAAGATCACCCTGAAAATCATGAATCCAGAAGAACTCATCCTCACGGATAATAGGGGGTATCTTGGTGAGAGAGAGTAACTCCTGTAGCTTTCTGGCTAGGAGACACAGATTAGGAGATAAAGGACAACAAAGACTAATGTCATTCCATTTCCTATCTCTTACGGGTCCGAGAAGATAATCACTAATATATATACTAAACACATGTTGGGCCCAATCCTTAAGAAGCTTGAACTCCAAAGAATCCAGGGGAGAGTCAAGCAACCAAGAATCTTCCTAGAATATGATTTTGTTACCATTACCAATATTCCATTTAATCCCATTCCTCATAAGGTCCTAAAGACTACAAATACCATTCCAAACCAAGGAACCCATAGGGTGAGCCTCTGAAATGCAGTCAATTAACAGTCGGTTCAAAAGGTATTTGGAATTCATTATTTCACACCAGTCCTTCCTATCCCTCAGATGATTCCAACCCACTTTGGCCATAAGAGATTTGTTAGAATTAGAAATGATTCTTATCCCAAGACCACCACACCACTTCGGTTGGCAAACCTTATCCCATTTAACCAAAGCGAGTTTCTTTTTCTCCTTAGTGCCCAACTAGAGAAAAGAACTTTGGATTTTCTCCAACTTATCAGCAATATATCTAGGTATCTTAAATATGGATAGGAAATAGATTGGGATACCTTGAAGAACAACAGAAGGAAGCTGAAGCTTACCAGCATGGTTGAGTAAAGAACCTTTCCACCTAGCAAGTTTCCTTTGAATCCTTTCAAGAATAGAATTCCAAAACTCAGGAGTGACCTCTTTGATAGTTAGGGGGAGCCCAAGATAAACCAAGGGGAGAGAACCACTTTGACAGCCCAAAACAACAATCACTTGATTTTGCAAGTTAGGAGTGTTGTTGAAGAAGTAAATCGTGCTTTTATTGTAGTTAATGCATTGTCTACAACAAGCAACATAATTGTTGAGGCAATTTTTCCATTTCCTAGCTTCCAAAACCGAGGCTTTCCCAAATAGAAAAGTATCATCCACAAATTATTTGATCACAATTGGCTCAAGGGTGGTAGTAGCCTTAATTCCCTTTATTGTTCCCTCCGACAACATACTAGAGAAGTTCCTGCTTATAACATCCACCACCATTATAAAAAAATAGGGAGATAGGGGATCTCCTTATCTGATTCCTCTCCCAGCATGAAAGAACCCAAAGGGAGAGTCATTCACCAAAACAGAGTACTTAACAGTAGTAATGCATTCCATTATAAGATTGACCACTAATTGATTGAAACTGAACTTAGCCAATACTTTAGGACCAAAATTCCAAATCACCTTGTCATAGGCCTTAGAAATATCCAGTTTAAGGGCCATACCAACATAGTTGCATCTATCCATAGAATGAATTAGTTCATGAGTAGTGATGGTAGCATCAAGGATATGCCTACTAGGCACAAAACCTTTTTGAGTAGGGTTGATGATTTTATCAAGAAGAGGTTTGATACGATTAACCAAAATTTTGAGAGGATTTTATAAAAAGTATTACAAAGGTTGATAGGGTGAAAATCAGTCATATGTTGAGGATCCGCCACCTTGGGAATAAGAGCAATGAAGGTGTGATTTAGTTGCTTAAGAATCTTACTAGATTTGAAGAAATCACGAGTAGCTAGAATGAGATCCTCACTGATGATCTCCCAGAAGGATTGAAAGAAAGCCAAAGGGAAACCATCAGGGCTCGGGGCTTTGAAAGCCCCCATGTTGAAAGTAGCTAGGTTAACCTCCTCAGGGGTAACAACACTGAGAATCCCCATATTGTCATTTTGGGAAATTAAGTTTGGGAGCGAGTCAACCAGTAGACTATCAAGATCCAAATTAGGAGCATCAATGGGAGCCGCAAAAGCCTTCTAAAAATAGTCTGCAGCTACTAACCCAATGAGGGAGGGAGAACTAACAACCTCACCTTGAGCATTGTGTAGCTTGTTTATCTGGTTCCTCTTCTTATGTTTGACAACATAAATGTGAAAGAAGGAAGTGTTCCTATCTCCTTCTTTTAACCATTGCACCCTGGATTTCTGTTTCCAGAAGATCTCCTCTATATTTAAAATCTACTCCCACTCCCACCAAAATTCCTTCTCTTGGGTGCAAGTGGAAAGACTAATGTTACCCTCCTTCATTCTCTTTTGAATCATTTTCAACTTTTCCCCAATGATTTTTTTCTTTTGGAAAACATCCCCGAAAACCCTTTTATTCTAGCCTTTCACCATACCTTTAATGTGTTTTAGCTTAAAGAACAATCTGAACATGGGGGAACCACGCACAAGGATATTCCACCATTTAGCAATTTTCATTTTAAAATCCAGATGGGAATTCCACATGATTCCAAAACGGAAGGGATAAGGTCTGACAACAGACTGGTCACATGAAGTTAGTTACAAGGGATTGTGATCAGAGACAGTCCTAGGTAAAGCTTGCAAAGAAGCACTAAGCAAGCCAGACCTGTTACTAGAACATAAGAAGCGATCTAGCCTAACTTGAATCAAGTCTTCACCCATACGTCTGTTGGACCAGGTAAAAGATTTCCTTGAAAAATCAATATCTATCAGACTTGTAGAACTCAAAAAGTGTGCCAGATCAGCCATGTTTTCAGAGTAGTCAATCATGCCACCACTTTTCTCCAAAGAAAAAGGGGGAGTTGAAGTCCCCAATCACTAGCCAGTGAAACCCACTGTTGTTTTTTATCCAGTCAGCCAAAAACATCCAAAGATCTAGCCTAGTATTCCTTTGGTTGGGTGCATACAAGTTGATAAGCGACCAGGAGCCGTCAGGGAAGGTAAAAGAGACACCCACACTATTCTAACAACAAAACAACTCAGTGCCAATTAACCTAGAAGGGTTCTAGAGCACTGCAAGTCCTCTAGAGGCCCCTTCAACATCACTATAAGAGAAAGAGGCCCCAGGCCAAAAGAAATTAACAATATTATCAAAACTAGCTTTCTTCATTTTTGTTTCTTTTAGGAGTAAAACATCTATCTTATGTTCCAGAATATAATTCTTTAAGGCAAGTTGCTTATGGGAGCTATTCATCCCTCACACATTCCAAGACATGACCTTCATTTTTGACCTTTCTTTGAGGACACTTCCAATGTCCTCTATTTTCCCAAAGCAATCTCATTTGTGGTTTCCCTTAATCACGTGGATCTTTGGGAAGGCCTACCAGGCTTGGAATCACCTCCCACATTTGCCTTTTTCTTCCCTCATTTTTTTGGGAGTAATCCAGTTCCCCTCATCGACACTAGATTCTTGTTTCAAATCTTTTGGGATGAAAGCAGACGCCTCCCCCAAACCCAAATCCTCCCATATTTCTCCCTCTTCTCCAATAGTCTCACAAGTACCAATAGAGGCCACCTCCGACAACACTCCACTAGTAGAGGCTTCTTCCCCAATAATAGTGCTAGATTCAGGAAACCCAACTTCCTGAATATTAACATTATCCATAAAACTCAGCTACGGATAGGTTAGCAAAGCCCTCAGTTGGAACAATCAACGACTTAGGAATAAGAACACTAGGATTGGGAGATTCTTCATTGGCCATTAACTCTAGCAAAGGATTCTTTGAGTTAGGGAAGTCAGGAGAAGTCGTCAAGGAAGTAGAGCCCTCTTTGGAATGGTCTTCAGAACCAAGAGGAGAACTAGAGGGAGCAGCAAAATATCTCTTAATAGGATCCTTATTAAAGGTAGACTTGCATTCAGAAATAAGGTGCCCTGGTTTGGCACACTTCTGACAGAACACCACAACATTTTCATAGCACACTAGTTGCACCCATGACCAGAATTTAGAGCAGAGCTTAACAGAGTTAGGCAGAGATTTGTTCACATAGAAGCAAGCAAACACTAACCTGGACTTCGATTTGGTGATGGAATCAGAAGTAATGAAGTTCCCCAAGGAATCATCGATGCTCTTAAAAATTGATTCATCCCAATACTCCAGCGGTAGCCTGGGAAGGTGAATCCATATCAAAGCCAACTTATTAAGGTCCACCTTAGGGTTAAACCCTAGTTTCCAGCGACATAAAGCCAAACTATGCTTACCATACACCCAAGGTATTGAGGATAGAACTAATAACAAATCTTCAGGTGCCATGAACTTAAACAAAAAATCCCACCAAACATGGCATAGATTTCCACACTTCCTTTGAGCCTCCACTTAACAACAACCCACTTTCTGACCATATCCACAGTAGGGCAGAAAGAGAGAAACCTACTCACCATTGCATTCTTCATTGAAGAGAGGATCCTATTGCTAACTGAATCAGAGATAGAAAAGTCCATTCCAGACACGATAACCTTATCCTCATGAGAAGGAGGAGGGAGAGGGCCCAACTTGCTATTGGTTAGAACATATTTCCACCTAAGGGATTCAAAAGGAATCTCAATCGTCGGTACTTCAACCGAAGACACGGGTGGCATCGAAAGATCTGCAGACAAAAGGCTTGTCCCGCTAGGAGTTTCTCTTGAGGGACACAAGTCTGCATGAGACAAGGCAAGGCTCGGGTCAGGGGTGGGCAGAGGGGGCCCGTGAGGTACCCCCAGGCTAGAATCCACCATGCATGTAGGAAGTTCAAACACGGCCAGAGAGCGAAAAAAATCTCCTGCCAAGCAAGCAATATTTTTTAGAGAGAATCATTGTTGTTTAGGAATGTTGTGTTTGATTAATAGCAACATGTCATGTTTGTCAATGAATTTTTGGGTCTTGTTGTATTGCACATATTGCATGCACTAATTAAATCTTTGTCACAATATACAATGTCTCCCTATTTTCCTAATTTACTTAAATGAGAATGAATAGAAAAATAAATAAATTATAATTTTCAAACACAGAAAAAGATATAAATTGTATAATGTGTTCCTATTTTCCTAATATTTTCCTACTACAACCAATAGAGAAAGAAAGAAATTATAATTTTCAAACACATAAATTATGTTAAAAAGCAAATTTAGAAAATGCAATTGTAAACATGCCTATTGCATTCACTATGTTTTGTTATAAAGTAAATGCTATTGCTTATTGATTTATCCAAAAAAACTTAGTAAATGGGAAAGTAGCTCAAAGAGAACTTAATCAAGTATCAATTGAATCTATCATTCATGTGTTTTTCTATTGCATGGAATAGGCCTGTTACTCTTCTTTGTGCAATCAAATAAGCGAAATAGAAACATATTAGAAAATTTGTTAAATAAATTTGACTTTCCAACTAAGTATGTCAAATTGAAATGCAATTATAGTAGTAGCAACTTGCCCTTTAAGAATATGTATGTTTTATATTGCATACTAAAAATGTGTAACAGTAGAATTTAATCTATTTAAATGGGAACATAAGAAAGTAAAGTAATGTCTAGCATATAATGGAAAAACATGTTGATTGTAAAATAAAAGTAGGAAGAAGTTTTAAGTCATAGAACATCAGATATAGTAACAAAGGCAAAAGAGCGAAGAAGAAAAACATAACAAAAAAGAGGAATGCAGGTTCATGCAATGCCAGGTAGTCTTTCACTTGTTTCTACTCCTTCGTCACCTGCAATGTCATTATTATGGTTAGTATGAAAGCTAGCTTTTTTATATAATTGTAAACATTTTTAGGAAATTGAAGAGCGATAAGAGTACTTGTATCAGTATTGCTTTATACCTTGTTGTGGCATATATTGTTTACTCAATTAGGAAAATGGCCTCTTTGATAACATTGTTTTGATTGAGGGTGAAATTCCCTTAGGTGACAAAGTCTTGTAGTGCAAAGATGACTGTTGATTTGTCCTTGATGTAGTTTTGATATTTGATGTCTTGAAGGGCAAGTAAGAGTTGTCACAGGACATTGCTTTAGATTGAACAATGGACTGTTTGCTTATCGTTTGTTATGATGATAGCTTTAGGATGAAGTGAGTATATGTAGCTCACTACCTTGTCGCATTGGCTACAATGAGCAGTTTCCTGTTGCAGCATGTCATAAGTGTTGAATTTATATTTTTAATTCAAGCATAAAGCTTGAAAAGGATTTGAAAGTGTGTTTGTTGCTTTTAATATCCCTGGAACTTGGATCATGTGAACATAGATAGTTAGAAGCAGTTGATTCATAAATTTTAAATGATAATGAGAAAAGATTTTTAAAAAGTTACCTTGAATGTTGATTGTAGCAAAGTAGCTAACTTGTCCAATGTTCTATTGTTATTCAATTTCATATAAATTTTGATTGACCCATGTAGAACATGTTTTTTTTATCAATGCTTTTTAGGATATTCTTGAAAAGGAAGGCTGGTGTTTTGTTCCTATGTAGAAGTTCCTCTATTTGCAAGTATTTCTTTTCATGAGATGGACATAGTTGCAGTTGCATGGAAATGAGGAAGTTAGTCTTAGTTACATAGAAATTTTATTAAAGACTAGAATGCTGTAAAAATAAGTTAAAGTGGATTAGTGGTATATGTTGGTGAGATATTTGTACTTGTGCTCTATCAGATTTTGCTATGCCATCTTTGATATCAATTGCATATTGGCTACCTACCTTTTTAGCACCAACAACCAAAGCACCTATTGTTCCAATCGAATAATGGTTTGTGGCTACTAGTAGTTGGCTGATAGTTGTATTTGGAATGAAGTAGTAGTCTATAGAAAAGAGAGGCATGCTTTCAACTGTGCTTGTGTTTGTCAATATCACTATGCAATCATAGTTCCCTTTGTCATAATCTGTTCTAGGGGAAATTTGGAAGCTTGATATTGAAACTCCCATTCATGGAACTATTTTGTGCTCATGTTCTTGGACAAGGTATCCACTAATATTCAGTGTAATTGTCATTTCTACTTTAGGATATGTAAGATCCGCATGTAGTACTTCACGTGTTCTATTGACTTTATCCAATGTTGCTCTGTAGACAACAAGGACACCACCTTGGAATGTGTCACTAGCTTCTTTTGCATTCAACTCTTCAATTAATATGGTCTTTTTTATTTTTGTTTTGCAAATAGCAAGAGAAATGTAAATCTTATATTTGGACAATGCAAAAATGCATGTCATAGGCAAATAGGATAAGTTGTTTACCATTTGCTTATATCTTCCTCCATTTCTTGTACTCGTTGTTATGGTATTTTTGTTTGATCCATTATTTTCCTATAAGGTAGTGCTTTAGTATTGCAAAATTAATTGGAAAATGTATTAGTGATATATGCTTATGTATGCTGTAATGTTGAACTGATTCAATGGGCAACGTGGAATTTTAGGAAAATAGGAAAGTGGTTAGTCCAATATGCCTCTGATATATAAATATTGCATATACTTGTGATTGAATTTGACCAAATATGGTCAATCAACGGATTGTGTAGACTATGCGATTTGTTTAACAAAAAATGAATTTTGTTAGCTTGCATAAAATTTTGAAGTGTTCTTTTGCTTTTTTTTTTTGAACACATATCAATATTAAAGTCGCCCACAATGTATAGTGTGTTTTTTGTATATGTGTATGCAATTACAGATTGAATAATTGTGATTATTTCTTGAATGGGAGTATTAAGCCTTGCATAAAGATTACAAATATAAAGTTCATTGATGCATCATAATATTGTGACTGTGATGGCTTTAATAATTGTAGAGTTGTGTTCTTTTTCTTTTGATACAAACAAATGTTTTTTGGAAAATGTTGTTATGCCATGTATCATATTCATACCAAAGGTATTAAAATATTGAGATAATATATTAGGTTATAAGATATGCATGTGTACTTGTAAACACAAAGTGTCAAATTGCATTGTGTCATAGTCACTAGCAATGTCATGCACTTGTGGATTTAATGAATGAGTGTTTAGTGTGCATAGAAGCATTTGTGGTGTATCATGTGGACATGTAGTTTGAATATTGAGCTGCCACTATGTAGTTGACTGTAGGTGATGCATTTCTATGTGTATCTTGCCCTTAACTTTAAAGTTTTTTGTGGTTAAATGTTTTAGTAGAAATAATGAGTCTATTGTCTTTGTTCATGATAGTGTTGTGTAAGTTAAGCCATGTTGTCTTATGCCTATTGGGTCAAAATCCAAAGATTGCATTGTTAGTCCTTGTGATCGATGGATGGTTCATGCACATGCTAGTTGTATTAGGAATTGTTTTCTAATTATAATTTTCTTGTTCAGTGAATTTTTTTGTATGGCTCTAGTAATGCGCAATATAGGAACCCATTCCTTGTCAATGAGATCAGTGTAGTATTGTTCTAGTTTTATGCATTGTTTCTGTCCAATTGTTGGATTGGTAAACTTGAGCCAAACAATATCAATGTCATTATGTGCTATATATTCTTGAAATATTCCATTGGATCCATTGACTAATCCATCTTGTGTATTATAATTGTCTGCATAGATTTCAACAAGGATATCCTATTTCAAGTATATTTGAGGTGGAAGAGTGGTTGTATGGCTATAAAGTCATATTGCATTATAGTTTTCCTCATGCTCGTCTATTGCATCTAGCACTATCATTTGAATGGAAATGGCCAATAGTATTCTATGGTTGTGCACGTCCACATCAAATTTCCTATAGAACAAGTATGGAAGTGTTGGATCCAAAGGTGCATGACAGAAGCAAAGTTGGTTAAGATAGTCTATTTCATCATTTGTTTGTAAGCCTATTCGTATTATGTTAAGGATTGCAATAAAATTTTCATCCTTTTGTATCATAGTTGTGACCAATGAGTAGCATTTTACATTGTCTTTCCAAAAATTGTAAGGCATCAATTAAGTTACAGTGGGTCTATTCTCAAATAAAATGGAGTCAAGGACATGTTGCGCTTGGTAGAGATCACCACAAAAAATTGTATCAAGGTTTCCAAAGTACATTGTAGGCATTTGCATTATGTCTTGTAGTCGTCTATCAATGTAGCGTAGAAATGTTGAGCCTACTAGTGAGATTTTGTCTATAAGGAGCACATACAATTGATCATAGTGCTTGGACATATTGTCCAATGCTTCAGATGCTAAGGGTAGAAAATTTGATGTATGAAATGGTATGTGAAATGTTGAATGTAATGTGACTCCACCTAAGTTGTAAGTTGCTTTACTTATATACACAGTTAATAAGCCTTTTGGTTTGTCTGGATTGTTTTCAATAGACTTGCTATAAATGTGAATTAGATCTTAGTATATAGCTTTTTCTATGAAAGTATTTTTAGTTCTAGATCCTCTAGTCAAGAACAAATGCAAAGGTTTGTCAATGTTATTCATTTTTTTCATTATAACATCTTTAACAATTGCCTGTTGTTCTTTGTTTAACATTTTTCTTAGTTTATAGTATTCGTTGTTGTCAATTATCTGTGGGTGTCTAACAATTTCAAATGCATTGTGTGGCATTGTATTTGGTTTCATGCACCCTATGTTTGGAAGGTCTGTTTTCATGCCATATTGTTATGTTTGGCTAGTTTTTCTTGCTGTCAATGACTTATTGTTGTTGCCATCGTCAAGGGACTCAACATCTTTAAGTTCTTTTTCTATGTCACCACATGCAACGCTTGTGGTATGAGTGAACTTTGCACAATTTTTTATAATGGTTTTTTCATGGTGCATGTATGCATGTTCCCATGAATCAAACTTTTGTTTTAATGTTGTCTTGAATTTATTGTAAATAGTACATAGAGCATTAATTTCTCTCTACAATTATTCTCCAGATCAAAGTGCTTGTTGAAGTTTATAAAGTGTATTACACTTGGTTTAGTTTTTGGATTAACTGTAGTTCCATTTTTATTGTAACTTGAAACAAATTCTACAAGAAATATGTCTATCAATGTTTGAGGACATATTAAATAGTATTCCACTCTAGATTTTGAGAGTATGTTCTCTTATTCATCTAGTTCATTGTTTAATTGTTTGACAAATTTTAGAATGAATGTACGGTCACTATAGGACTGTGTGTCAATGAAAATTCATTTTCTTGAACTAAAGTTTAGTGGAAGTGATAAAACAATATGAGCAGCTTGTTGTGTTGACATTTGTTGCAAGTTCAACAATGCATTTCCAAGTTTACCAATCATTTTTATTACATCAATATTTGTTTGTTGATGGTCCTTTTTTATTCTTTTAAATGAATATGTCATTGATTTGTCTACTTTTGCAATGTAAGAGTTGCAATACATTGTTGTGGCATATGCATTAAGCACAAACTGGGCATCTGTATTAGCTTTCCAAAGGTGCAACATTTTCCTTGCAAAACTGTTCCATATTTATGATGGTTTCCTTTGTAAGAAAAGTGTTGGCTTGTTTAGTGTAGAGCTCAAAGTTGTTATATAATTAGTTTTAGACATGTTTATGTCACTTAAAAATATGTCTAAAGTGTATTCTTTGTCATAGTTTTCTTTTTGCAGTATCGAGTAAACGTTCACAACATTTAAAGTTATTGTTTTAGTCTTTTCTAGTATTGGTGAAAGTATTTGTGTGTTTCACATCAGTGGAAAAGGGAAATTGTATCTACAAACTATTTTTCTTGATCTCCTGCATCTCTTTGTGTGGTGATTCCTTTGTAAACTAGCCAAATCAGCTTGCAAATGATCAGTGCTACAAGTAATGTACTTGTCGAAAAAGCTATAATGTCTGTGTTGTTGTTTTCTGTATAGATCGGTGCATTTTTTACCCATATTAGCATATGATCATGCTTGTTTCCTCAATTTTGGAACTCAGTCACTAAAAAGTAATCAATAAAATTTCCAAACAAAGAGTCATTTGTAAGCATCAAATTTTTCATTGCATTTATTCTATGTCTATAGTACCATACACAAGTAATAGGATCCTTCTTGATCATTTCAAATTTGTCAATGTTTGTTTGAGCAATTGACCCTTGTTGTTTTTGACCTAATTGATACTGATTGTGTAATTCTTATAGCATGTTTATTAAAGGATCCAAATTTTGTTCAACGCTACTGAAAGTGAGGAAGAATGTTGGTGGTCCTAACTATCGTATCATTACAAAAACATTTTTCTTAAGTTTCTTTGTATAATTTGGGGATATTCTTATTCTTTTGAAGTCAACATACCCAATATTTGATTTTAGAATTCTCTCAAGGTTTGGTTTGTGTTTCACGTCCTTTGCAACTAGCTTGCATCCTTTTAGTTGGCCCTTTCATATTCTTATGGACATTGTAGACAAGACTTGTAGTATTAGTATCTTGATAGTTTTGAAAAATATATTTGTCGTGTGATATGCAATTTTTTTGTTTGATTGTAAGACTTCCCATTGTGCAATTTTGTGGTATGTAAAGTCTTTTACAATGTCATCATCACATGGCTTTCCAAAGAATAATGTTGGGAAATTCATCTCCTCAATGTATTTGTCTTTAAAGATTCCAACTAGATAGTTTTGTTTTGTAGGTGCAATGTCAATGATTTTGTCTTGCATGCTATGTATACTTCTAGATTCAGTGAATCCATGGACCAAGGTTTTAGATGGATTCTCATGTTCCATGTCACTATATGACTCAGTTTCAATTGTAACAAGCCTAATACTCTTTACAAGTTCATCATTGGCATGCAAAAAATGTTGCCAATCTTTTTTTATTTGGACATTTTGCATTTTGTACAGTGTTGTTTTTAACAATTGTGCCAAAGCCTCCATGACGAGGTTGGGTCGCACCATGCCTTTTTGAAATGCATTTTTGTATTCCAATCGTCTTTTTAGTGAAACATCAATCATTTGTGTGTTATTAGTTGATTATGGTAATGCCTTTTATATAATGCTAATGTCAATAGGGACATTAATGATGGAGCTTGTTAGACCTATTTGAGATCTTTTGTACCCTAGTTCCTAGATTTGTGCAAATGCAATTCTAAGTGATACAAGTCGCTCCTCTAGTTGGGACAAAACTTGGACATATGACAATGGTTTATTAGTTCAGATTTTGTGTGGTACAACATACTTTGGTATCATAAGTTGTTTTAATGCGGAGTAGCATATACGACATATGCAATCTGTCAATGCTATGGATCTTGACTGTACTAGTTCATAATATATTTCATTTTGGTTGTCTTTGAATTTTCTAGTATCTTTGCTAAAACACAACATTTGGAAAATTGTAAATGTGTATTTTGGTGTATCTTGAATTGTTCTTTCGTAAAGCTCTAATGCTGACATTTTTTTACCCTTATTTGATTTGATAGGCATTGGTTGATTTTTTATTATTATTATTTCTAATAAAGCTTTTAAGGTGCCCACTCTTACAGTAGAGTTATGATTGAGATACTTGTGTTTGATTGTATGAATATAATTTCTCTTGTTATTCTATAGCTTTTGCTTTTTGTTAGCATTGGTAGTTTGGTATTGTGTATTGTTTCTAATGAATTTTTAAAGTTGATTTAACCTTACTGGCTGTTAGGCATTTGGATTGTGTGGCTGAATTCTTAGAAGCGGTTCAAAATGCCCACTTTGAGGGGTTCCATCATGGAACAAAATGGAATATTTTGGTAAATTGGCCACATTGTTAAAGTGAAAGTACTTTTTCCTTGATGTTGTTGACAAAACACATATCTATATATTCAACCATTTGGATAGCTACTGAATACATAATACATCCCCCAATAAGCAGATTTCATCGTTCCCGACTTCTGGTCTTGCAGAAAGGTGCATTCTACATAGATATGTGTCCTAGTCACACACTTTGTGCAGTCTATATAGACTTTCAGGGTCTAGTGCAAGGTTGTATGATCTAATTGCATCTTTATCTTGCCTTGCAAGGAAGCTTAAAAAGTAATCTACTATTCCTCTTCGTAGCTCAACTGATGTCTATTGATTGTTTAATAGTACTTGGAATGAGTCAAACAAGCAGTCTCCAATGTTGTACTTAAATGTGCCTACTCTACATAGTCTTTTTTCTTCTAGTACATTATCTATATTGCAGACTTGTGAGCACTTTGCATATTCATACCTATCAACGTCTATTGTTTCCATACTTTGATATCTTGTTTTCATTCAAAATGCATACAATATTAGATTGTTGAAAATGCTAATAGGTCTTGATATGCATATATGCTAAATCTTACGTGCTATGCACATAAATGCAGGGAAAGAAAGTTGATCTTTTGCATAAATGTTTATTTTTTTACTACAAACAAAAAAGGAACAGTGATCTAAGAATCTGACCATGTATTCTCTTGTTTAACAATGGACTGTATTTGCAACAATGTAGATTTTTGTCTCCCGCTTAAATTGTAACCAATGGATCTTTTTAGAAGGGCATATCAAACAAATGAGCATAGTCGATGGCATGTTATATGTAATTCATAAACATAAAGCAATCAATGCTCAATGAATACAATAAGCACTAGACCAATACTATTGCAATTACTTGGTTTGCATTTTGTAACCTTAGTTGGGTGATCAATATCTATTACTATGGTTTGAATAAGAGAATAGATAAAATAAAGGTAGAACAATTGAAAGAAATGACAAAGTTTGAAAAATATTTAAGCTTTAAATGCAAACCATTGAAAGATTCAATTGATACTTGATCAATTCTTCTAAATTAGGAGAATAAGGAGACAATATATATTCTGACAGTGGATACAAATTGTACAAGCTCTGCCAGTGAGCTGCTGAATACTGAAACAATGAATACATGTTTAATGCATTAAATGCAAACTTTCACAGATGTGCAGAAGAGCTGGTAGGTGCATAAGCACTGAATGCATAGTTAATTCATGAAGCCATGCATTCATTGTTGTAATGCAAACCAGCCCATTGCCAAAGCTTATGCAATTTGCATCCAGTAATTAAATATTTTCCAAAATATATAATGTCCTCTTTACCTAATTTGATTAAACAAAAATGAATAGTGGTTCTGCTTGAACCAAGCTATTTAGTTTTCCCTTTTGTAATTCCGATTTGTCTACTATGCCTAATACTGAAATGAAACAATTGCATATGTATTAGAACTTTTGTTATATTGTTACTAGAAGTACTCTTTGTTGTTGTAACGCCTAAGTGTACAAATGGGTATAGTAGATGGCATATGCTCTGTAACCAAGATACATGGAATAGTTGACAAGATCTTGTTGGGACATTTTCCCTCTGTCTGTAAGAAAGAGCAATAAAACCTATGAAAAAAGGCACAATAATTAATAAGAACTTTATTTTAAGAGTCAACAGTGTATTTAATAACAGATAACAAAGTCTTGGTAAGTTATAAGAATTGATTTGAAAAATCTTGTTTACAGGATTTGCAGAATCAAAGAGAAGTTAATCAAGTACCAACTGAATCTTTCATATGTGAAATCTATCATTCATTTCTTTTTCTATTGCATTAAGTGGGTCTGCTACTCTTCCTTGTGTAAGAAAATGAGTGAAATATTAATCTACTTACATCATTGAAAAGTCCCATTAAAAACAATAACCTGAGCCTATCTGTATGCAACAATCCCAATACCTTGTAATGTGGTAATGGTGAACAGGTGTAAATGACAATGCTTCTCCATGTATTGCTCGACTAAGTTAATAAATAGTAAGAATGGAAAAAGTGTTACATGTAAACGTGTTAGAATATAGATTGGAAACAATTTTTTCCTTTGATTGATGCATAAGAATATGATCTCCAAATTTTGTAAAGAATGTTGAGCTAGAGAGAAATTTTCTATTGTTTGCAAGGAAAATAATATTTGCAAAAGAAAGATTGCTTTGGTACAAACGTGAATAGTTTATTAACCCAATAACTAATCAGAAAATGGAAAAATTGGATGTCATATTACAATAGTTTCATTTGCAATTAAAAGACAATAAACAATTTATCTCTTTTTCTATTGGTTGGACTACACCTTTTATTCATTTTAGTTGAAGTAAATTGGTAGAATAGGAGGGAAGTATTATTGATGCAGTAAATACATGTTCAATGCATTACATGTTGTCCATAAACATCAAACATAGAAAAACATGATAAAATTTGCAAAAAAATAGACCAACACAATTTTTTTTTCTAAACATTCAGGCATTAAATACAAATTTTGCAACCTTTGTTAATAGGCTCGTAGCCATTGGAGCAATGAATACATAGTTAATGCATTGAATGCTTGCACATTTTAGAACACACTGGTCAACACATTTAGTTTTAATGCTTATTGATTTAGCCACAAAAAGCTATGTTATTTGGGAAGATCGTTCAAAGAAAGTTGTATAGTTTCTCCACGATTAAAGGACCTCATAGACTTTGCAAACATGGAATAGGGGAATGTAGAGCTAAAAACACACAAGTTTCTAAAAAAATAATAAACACATGAAAATTAGCACAAATAAAACTGATTGCTTTGCATCTAACAAACTATTGTTTTTGAATCGCTAGTCATATTGTTTAATGCATTAAACATGTATTAACTGCTTCAGTATGTACCACCCCACCTCCAAAGCTGACACAATTTGCATTCAGTGATTAAATATTTGCAAAATATATAATGTTCTCCTATTTTTTTAATTTACTTTAACAAAAATGAATAATAGACCCGCTCTGACCAATAGAAAAAAAAGAAGTTATTTATTATCTTTGAATTGCAATTGAAAGCGTTGCAATAGCAACCTACTCTTTAGCTTCAACTATTCCATGTAACTTGGTTACATAGCATATGTTGTCTACTACTGAATGGTTTAAGCAAGGTCCTATCAACTGTGGGTGCATTGAAAGCATTTACTATGTTTTTATTGCTTGAGTGGCTATCATTCTATCAACAAAGGTCATAAATGACAATGGAGTCAAGGACATGTTGCGCTTGGTAGAGATCACCAGAGAAGATCGTATAAAGGTTTCCAAATTACATTGTAGGCATTTACATTATGTCTTTTAGTCATCTATGAATGGAGCATAGAAATGTTTAGCCTACTAGTGAGATTTCTTCTATAGGGAGCACATGCAATTGATCATAGTGCTTGGAAATATTGTCCAATGCTTAAGATGCTAAGCACACCAAATCTGATGTATTAAATGGTATGCAAAATGTTGAATGTAATGTAACTCCACCTAAGTTATAAGTTGCTTTACCTATATACATAGTTAATAAGCCTTTTTGTTTGTCTAGATTGTTCTCAATAGAATTGCTATAAATGTGAATTAGAGCTTGGTATATGGATTTTTCAATGAAATTTTTTCCAGTTTGTGCTAGGTTTTATTTCTACTTACTCTCATTTCTTTATTATTTGTTAAAAAGCTTGTGTGTTTTTAGATCTTGGTTGCGCCTTTCCATGTTCATTATTCTGTAAAAGTGCATTGCTAGTGACCTGCTTGTCTATGTGTTTATGATACTTGATAACTAGAAATATTGCTTGTTGTTACAAGAGCTAACAAGGCAAGTGGCTACAACAAATGACATATGCTTTGAGCAATCTCTTGTTGATTGTGGAGGCATTCAATGCCTTAACTATGTGTTTATTGCCTGGGTAGCCAATAGCCTATCAACATAGCTCACAATTTTTTTAATAAATGTCTGAATGTTTACAGAAATTTATGATGTAGGTCTATTTTTTTGCAAATTTTATCATTGTTTATGTGCTTCATGTTTCACTATTGCAATTGTTATTTTTGTCGATAGGCAGGCTTAGAATTGCATTTTTTGAAATTTCTTTTGAAATAGTTGCTTGTTCTTAAACTTCTCATGTCTGACCAAATTGTATTGCTTGAAGTATTTTCATGTTTTTCTCATAGTTGGTTGGAGTAGGTCTATTATTCATTTTTGTTTAGCTAAATTAACAATGTAAGGGGACATTATATATATTGGAAAATATTTAATTGTCAAGCAGTGAATACATGTTTAATCCATTGAATGCAAATTATGTGAGATGTGTTTGAGAGTTGGTGGGTACGCAAGCATTAAATGCATAGTCAATTCATGAAATCTTAGGTGACTGCTGGCTTTAATTTGTGCTAATTCTTGTTTGTTTATTGTTTGTTGAAAAGCTTGTGTGTGCTTAGCTCTCTTTGTTCTTAATCCTAGGACAGTAGACTACTGGTAAGCAGTTTGTCTATCTGTTTATGATACTTCAAGCCATTCACCAACAATGCACTTTTACAGAATAACAAACATGCAAAAGTGCAACTAAGAGCTTAAAAATCTTCAAGATTTTGAACAAACAATAAACAAACAAGAATAAACATAAACAAAACCCAACACTCACATAAGATTTCATGAATGAAGTATGCATTCACTGCATGTGCACTGACCAACCCTCCAACACATCTTGCACCCACGGTCCAAAAGACCTTGTTCAAACTGTTCAATTTCCCCTCTAACACTTCTAGCTATCAAGTATCAAAAACAAACCAATGAGCCACTCACCAGTTGCACACTATTTGTACGAATCCTACCTTGTTCAAGCATTGCACAGAATGAAAAATGTCGAAGGTAGCAACCCACAACCAAAAAAATGCAAGCTTCTCAACAAACAATATGTATAAACCAACACTTGCCTCATATTTCATGAATTAACTATGCATTCTCTACTTGTCTTCGTGCTAGCTATCCAACACATATCGCAAAATTTGCATTTAATGCATTAAACGTGCATTCATTGTTTCAGTACTCACTAGCCCGTTGTGAAAATTCGCACAATATGCATCCCTCGATTAAATATTTCCCACAATATATAATGTCCCCCTATTTTCCTAATTTACTTAAAGGAAAATGAAAAATTCACCTACTCAAACTAACAAAAAAAGAGATAAACCATAATTTTCAAGTATATTGGTTGTTGTTACAAGAGCTAGGGGAACAAATGGATACCGTAAATGACATATGTTGTGTAACCCATGAACGTGCAACAGTTGAAGCCAAGCAGTAGGTGAGTATTGTAACAAACAACAATTATCACAGGAAAATGTGAATGCTTTAAGCAAGGTCTTGTTCACCATGGAAGCATTCAATGCATTGACTATGCATTCATTACCTCAGTAGCCATGAGCCTGCTAGCAAAGGTTGGAAAATTTGCATTTGATGTCTGGATGTTTGCAAAAAAAATTATTGCATTGGTCTTTTTTTTTCTTTTTTGCATATTTTAACATGTGCTTCTCTATTTCATGTTTATGAATTACATATTATCTTGCACAATTTGCATTTAATAGATTATTGTTTCTGATGTGTGAGTCATACTTGTTATGTGACTTTTTCCCCAAGAGAAAATAAATCTATTAAATAACCCTTTAGAATTTAAAAGGGGGAGAAAAATAAAGGATATTATAATCCTTTGGTAAAAAGAGAGATTAAAGAATATGCATAAACATTCTTTAAAAGGGGAAGCCTAATTATTTATTTAAATAATTGTTAAAAAGGAAACCTTTGTGAAAGGGTGTGATGATTTGGAAACCAACCCTTAAAAGATATATAAATCATTCGTGTGAAACTTGGAAAAGGACAGACATGAAAAAAAAAGAGGAAAAAAAGTGAAGCACATTGCGGGAATAGGGTTTCAAGGTTAGCAGGCTGTGAGTAGGATGGAGAAGGGGCACTCCTACAGTGGGTGTCCAACCTGGGGTACAAGTGCGTGCACTCAGGACAGTCCTGGCCAGGGCATGGTTTTGCGGCACGAGTGTTGAGCATTGTTCCGGTGGAACCAACACTCGTGTAGAGCAGCGAAGTCTGCTTTCCTCCCAGACTACTCACAGACGGAAGAGGCTGAACCAAGGACCATTCCAACAATAGTTGGGGATTTTGTCTGCACATTTCAAAGATAAGTATTAATGCTAATAAATTATCTAAGCAATAAAGTTGTTTAAAATCCTTTGAGTTTTTGAATTAATAATTTATTTACGACATGATTGAATATATTTGAACACAATTTTTTATTAATTTATTCAATTAGTTTTAAACTATTGAATTGGGAATTAAATATTAGATTAAAATTTGTGCATAGAAGTTTTTGGGATTAATCTATAGAATCAATTTAATCATTGCATTTTTCAATTTGGGAACTAGTCTCATTTCAATACTATTTAATGCATTAAACATGCATTGCTTGTTTCAACATCTACTATCTTGCTGCTAAAGGTGGCACAATTTGCATTTAGACATTAAATATTTGAAAAATATATAATGTGCTTCTATTTTTTTAATTTTCTTTAATAAAAATGAATAATACGTCTACTCAAAGCAATAGAGAAGCATAATAATTGTCTATTATCACTCGATTGCAAAGCAAACCATTGCAATTGTAACCTACTTGTTGGCTTTAGTAATGCGCAATATAGGAACCCATTCATATTGTTTGTTATCCACTGTACCTATTTGTACAATTAGGCCTTGTAACAAAAAATAATATTTCTAGTCGCAGTAGAACATGAGCTAGAATCAGGATAAGTGCAGTCACTTAAGTGACTTTCTACAATGAATATAGTTGCAACAAGTTACTATTGCAATTGTTTAATTGAATTTTCAAATAGTTGCTTGTCCAATGAAATTGTATTGTTTAAAATACTTTGGAAATAGGCTAATGCCTATCCATGCAATGAATTCACAGTTAATGTATTGTATACTTGTATGAGGAAAAAGACCTTGCAAAAAGATCTAAAAGAGTATTACTTTATCTAGTAACAACAGGCTACAAGAAATTGGGATTGGTCCCTATCACTAATACTAGCATATCATGTTTCTTAACACGCTTGTTGATGTTGTTTGTATGCTAAAAAAGTTTAATGCATTTCCTATGTTATTTGAATTTAATAGACTATTGTTTTTGATCCACTTGTCATACCATTCAATGCATTAAACATGCATTGATTGCTTTAGTATCTATTACCCTACTGTCAAAGGTGGCACAATTTGCATTTAGTGGTTAAATATTTGAAAAATATATAGCGTTCTTTTATTTTGGTAATTTACTTTAACAAAAATGAATAATAGGCCTACTCCAACCAATAGAATAATTGTAGAAAATGAGAATCAAGACATGAAAAATTGAAAACTTTGAGCAAGGTCTTGTTGACTATGCAGACATTGGATGCATTACCTATTTATTCGTTGCCTTCGTAGCTCTCAGCCTACCGACAAAGCTTGCAAGATTTAGTGCATTAAATATGCATTGATTGGTTCAGTAGCTATTTCCATCTCGTGAAAGATGGCACAATTTGCACACAGTGATTGAAGATTTTCCAAAAATATAATGCGCTCCTAATACCCTAATTTACTTTCACAAAAATGAACAATACACATACTCCAAGGAATAGGAAAAAGAGATAAATTGTTTATTATCTCTTAATTCCAAATGAAACCATTGCAATAGTAACCCATTGCTTGGATTCAATTGGTCCATCTCATATGTCATCTATTGTACCCATGTGCACAATTAGGCTTAATAATAGCAAACAATGCTTGTAGTCATAGTAGGATAGAAGTACTGATACCTGGACAATGACTGCCACTCAAGTGACTTTGTAGAATGAATATAGTTGCAACAAGTTACTATTGCAATCGTTGAGTTTGCTTTTGAGATAGTTTCTTGTTGAATCAAAATGTTTTGTTTAAAATGTTTTTTCAGAAGCGTGAAGCTTCTATTTTTTTGGAGAGATTGTTAGCAAACATATGTTTCATGTTTATGAATAACATATTCTATGCATGACGACAGTAAAGCTAACACAATATGCATTCAATTCTTAATTTTCTCATTTGCAATTGTAATACTTACTTGCTCAATCAAATTTAATTCTCTTTCAATAGCCTTGCTATACATTTTTGTTTGAGTAATTTAGGACAATAGGAAACTATATATTTTGGAAAAAATTTAACCATTGGTTGCAAATTGCACAAGATTTTCCAATGTGCTGCTTGGAACTACACTAGTGAATGCATGATTGATGCATTAGGTCAATTATTGATATTTGTTTAAGAAAAATAGGAACAAGACACCATAAATTCTGGAAAATATTTAACAAATGAACTGTGTATCCCACTATTGCAATTATGCCATCTCTGATTGCAAAAGCAATGTGCTTTAGAGCAAAAAACAATTTCATGTTTATGAATTACATGGCATGTCATACACTATGCCCATTTGTTTCTTTTGGAAGTCAGATTCTTGAATTGACATTCTCCTTTATTGTTCACAACTCTTCCAATTCATAATTGTCACACGCATTAGAAGAATTCAATTTTATTGTAAACAAAGTAGGAGAATGATACAAGAATTTGACCTTGCAACTTTTTGTTGAAGATCCAAGTCTAATTGAAACAATATGGATCTTTTTCCTACACTTCAATTGCAACCAATGGTTCCTGTTACAAGTACAATTCAGAAAAATGAGCACAGTTCATGACATAGAACATTCTATTCATATACATGAAACACACAAGCACACAATAAATTTTGCCAAATATTGAAGAATTAAATCCAAATTGTATGAGCTTTGTCGTTGAAATTGAGCTCGGTGCACTTTAATTTACTCATTTTCATTTGTAATATTCATTTGGCCAATCAAATTTGATTATTTTGCAATAGGTCTATTAATAATTATAGTCTTAGAAAATTAGTAAAATATGGAAACATTATATACTTGGGATTCATGGACATATTTTTCATATTTGGAAACCATGATTTATCTCTTTTGTTATTGGTTTAAGCACATATACTATTCATTTTTGTTTAAGTAAATTAGGAAAGTATGACATTATCTATGTTGACAAATGTTTAATCACTGATGCAAATTGCATAAGCTTTTCCAATGGACTTCTTGGCACTATAGCAGTGAATGCATTATTAGTACACTAGTTCTATTATTTATTTTCATTTAAAAAAAATAGGACACTAGGAAGAAATTATAGTTTTTTGCAAATATTTAACCAATGGACTCCATATCCCATAATTACAATTATATTTCTGTTTGCAAAGGAAACGTGCTTATAAGGAAAAAATAATTTCATGTTTATGAATTACATAACATGTTATTAAATATGCCTATCTGTCTATTTCATAAGTTAGATTCTTGAACCAACGCTCTCCTTTATATTTCACAACTATTCCAATACATAATACTTACACACATTGGAAGATTTAAATTTCAATGCAAAGAAAGCGGGAGAATGATACAAGAATCTAACCTTATAGCTTGTTGTTGAACTTGCAGTGATATGAATCTTTGTCCCGTGCTTCGATTGCAACCAATGGTACCTGTTACAGCTACAATTTAGATAAATGAGCATAGTCCATGACATACAATATGCTATCCATAAACATGAAACAAAAAAGCAAACAATTAATTTTTCCAAATATTTAAGAATTAAATGCAATCTAGGTGAGCTTTGTCGCTCAAAATGCAGTCGATGCAATTGATACATAACACTTGTGAACGAATCAAATTCTATAATCTAGACACTTTTGGTTTTATTTCTATAGACATCACTTTAGTTCTTAATTTTCTCATATGAATTTTTAATATTTACTTGGAAAATCCTTCTTTTTTTTTTCTTGCAGTAGGTCTACTATTCATTTTAGCTTAAGAAAATTAGCAAAACATGCAAACATTATATAGTTGGGAGTGATGAACATATTTTTTGCAGCACCCGTGCTAAAGTAGATGTATACACAACATGTAATGCACATAATCATCATGTGAAAAATCTAAGGCACACGCATCAAAACACTCTTGCCCTCTAGTGCATGCAGTCAGAAATGCTATAAAATCCATGGCAAATAGAATGACTTGTAATTTCTCAGAAAATGTCATGAATTTTAAAGTCATCACAAATGCCATAAATTTTATAGCATTTCCCTACATTCTTTGTAGGCCAAAATAGCTCCTCTATTTCTTCATCCTCACAATCTTAGATGCAATACGTGTTTCACAAATATTTAACCAATGAACTGCATATCCCATGATTACAATTATACAAATTTCTGTCTGCAAAAGAAACATGCTCATAAGGAAAAAATAGTTTCATGTTTATGAATTACATGGCATGTGATTCTGTATGCTCATCTATCTATCTGGAAAGCTAGATTCTTGGGAGAATTAAATTCCATTGCAAAGAAAGTGAGAGAATGACATAAGAATCTGACCTTGCAGCTTGTTGTTCAAGAACCAAGTCTACTTGTAGTGATAAAAATATTTGTCACCCACTTTGGTTGCAACCAATGGTTCCTGTTACAGCTACAAAATAGACAAATGAGCATAGTCCATGACATACAATATGCTATTCATAAACATGAAACACACAAGCACACAAATTTTTTTGGAAAATATTTTAAAATTAAATCCAATATGTGTGAGCTTTCTCGTTCAAAATGCAGTCGATGCAATTGATACATAACACTTGCATACAAATCAAATTCTATAATCTAAACACTTCTAGTTTTATTTCCATTAAATGCAAAATGTCCAAGATTTCTTTGAGAGCTGGTAAGTATGCAAGCAATAAATGCATACTTAATTCTTGTTTGTTTATTGTTTGTTGAAAAAGTTTTATGTTTTTAGCTCTCCATGTTGTCCATGACATATAACATTCTATTCATAAACATGATACACACAAGCATTTGGTATGAAGTTTTCCAAATGTTAAACAATTAAATCAAAACTGTAAGGGATTTGTTGCTAAAATTTCGCTCATTGAGCTTGATACACAACCCTTTCCAATGAATCAAATTCTATAAACTGAAAATTTCTATAATCAAATTCTGTAATCTGAACATTGCATCAAAAGCTTCACTGTAGTACTAGTAATAGGGACCAATCCAAATATCTCATAGTCTATTGTTACTAGATAAAACAATACTTTGTTAGATCTTTGAGCAAGCTATTCTTCCTTGTACAAGCATACAATGCATTGACTCTGAATTCATTGCTTCGATAGGCATTACCCTACTAGAAAAGTATTTTAAACAATACAATTTCATTGGACAAGCAACTATTTCAAAAGTGAATTGAAAAATTGGAATAGTAACTTGCTTCAACTATATTAATTATACAAAGTCACTTAAGTGGCTACCCTTGTCATCAAATCAATAAGATGTGAAAGCATACACAAACATTCCTGTTTAGGAATGGTTTCTTTGATTAACAACAACACATCACTTTTTTCAACAAACTTTCCAGTCTTCTTGTGTCGCACATATTGCATGCACTCATTAAATACTTGTCACAATATATAATGTATTCCTATTGTCCTAATTTACTTAAACAAAAATGAATAATAGGCCCACTCCAACCAATAGAAGAAGAGATAAATTATAATTTTCAAATAGAGAAAATATGTCCTTAAATCCCAACTATAGGTAAAAGACAAATATTTTAAACAATCCAATTTCATTGATCAAGCAACTATTTCAAAAGAAAATTCAACAAATGCAATAATAAACGTGCCCACTGCATTCACTATTTTTTTGTTATGAAGTGGATTCTATTGCTTATTGATTTACCCATAGAAATTAAGTAACTGGTAAAGTAGCTCAAACAAAACTCAATCAAGTATCAATTGAATCTTTAATGTTTGAAATCTATCATCTATCTCTCTCTCTCTCTATTGCATGGAATAGGTCTGCCATTCCTCTTTGTGTAAGCAAAAAATGAAATAGAAACACATTATAAAAATTTTCAAATAAATTTCATTGGCCAACTAAGTATGTCAAATTGAAATGCAATATATGCAATAGCAACTTTCCCTTTAAAAACATGCATTTTTTGTATTGCTAATATATTGCATACTCAAAAGTTGTACCATCGGGCTTTAATCCATTTAAATGGAAACATAAGAAGATAAAGTATTGTCTAGCATATAAAGGAAAATGATGTCGACTGCAAAATAAAAGTAGCAAAAAGTTTTAAGTCACAAAACATAAGATATAGTGATATAGACGAAAGAGCCAACAACAAAAGCATAACAAAAAGTGCTAGCTTTTCCAGAAAAATGATAGATACTGAACCAAAACAAAACAACACGATGAATTTTTGCAAACATCTAGTCATTAAATCCAAATTTTACAGGCTTTGTTGTTAGACTAGTGCCTATCAAAGCAATCAAGCCATAGTTAATGCATTGTACGCCACGGTATTGCTTTATGTAGCAACAACAAACTACCATTCTATTGCATCAATCAAGGGACAAATTTTTTCTAAGTCTATATCATCACTTGTTCACATGTAACACCCTTGCCATTCTCACCACCCATGTACTCAGTTGATATCTACAATGTATGCAACACAACAAAGCATACACAAGCATTAGCATTTATAGTTGTTCACCATTGACACACTACAAGCTATTGGGATTGCTCCATACCACTAGCCTCAGCATATTGTGTTTCTCAAGGCACTTTTTGATCTTGTTTCCCTTAATCCGTCACTTTAGTGGTTTGATACCAATTGTTTTCGGTGGGACTTTTCAATGATGTAAATGGATAAATACTTGAAAGAAAATTAATTAATATTTAGATCTGCAGTCTAGCTATACCAATAGAAAAATAGATAAATAATACTTTTTAAACATGAAAAATATGTTCATAAATTCTAACTATATAATATTCAAATTTCATTAGCCAAGCAAGTATTACAAATGAAAATGCTAAAATTAATAATTAAATGCAAATTGTGTCAACTTTACTACCATCATGTACTTCATGTGCATGACATTTTTCTTAAAGGCAAGTTACTGTTGTGATCAAAGTAGGTCACTATTGTAGTTGTATAATGTACATTGGAAATGGCAGGGTTGTCAATCAATTTACAACCAATGCATTAAATGCCAATAGGTCTATGACTCATTTTTATTTAAGTAAATTAACAAAATAGGGCTTTATGAATTTTCACAAATATTTAATAGCTAACAGAGTCTACTAAGCCATAAGAACTAATTTTCAAAGTGTTCACAATATTTGTAGATCATACCCCACATAACATAAAAATTGTGCAATCTAACCCTAGGCTTAGAAAAAATAACAATTGTGCTACTATTGACATAGTATTTAATGCATTAACTATGCATTCACTGCTCAACAATGCATTACAGTTATCTGCAAAATTTATAATCTACTTCTATTTGGTTACTTTGCTTACAAGCAAATGAATACTAGTGGCACATGACATAATTTGGGAAAAAATAGACCAACATGATAAATTTTTGCGAACACTCAGACATTAAATACAAATTTTGCAAACTTTTCTGATAGGCTAGTACCCACTCAAGCAATGAATACATAGTCAATGCATAGAATGCCTCCACAATGAACAAGACCTTGTTGAAAAACATTCAGTTGTAGAAAGCTATCAAGAATAACACACATCAAAGACAACAACAGTAAGCCAAAAACACACAAGCTTCTCAACAAACAATAAACAAACAAGAATATACACAAATAAAACCCAACACTCGCCTAAGATTACATGAATTAACTATGCATTCACTGCTTGTGTACCCACCGACTGTCTAGCACATTTCACAAAGCTTGCATTTAATACATTAAACATGCATTCATAAAAAAACATGGAAAAGAGGAACCAAAAGCTCAAAACACACAAGATTTTCAACAAACAATAAACAAACAAGAAGTAGCACAAATAAAACCCAACACTCGACTAAGATTTCATGAATTAACTATGCATTCATTGCTTCCATACCCACCAACTCTCCAACACACCTCACACAATTTGCATTTAGTGGATTAAACATGCATTCACTGCTTCAATACCCATTAGCCCACTACTAAAGCCCCCACAATTTGCATCCACTGATTAAATATTTTCCAGGATACAAAATCTCCTCCTATTTTCCTAATTTACTTAAACAAAATATGTCCTTAAATCCCAACTATAGAAAAAAGACAACAATATTTTAAACAATGCAATTTGACTAGAAAAGCAACTATTTCAAAAGAAAATTCAATGATTGCAATAGTAACTTACTTCTGAGAAAAAAATAGCTTCATGTTTATGAATTACATGGCATTTCATTCACTATGCTCATTTGTTAGAATGATACAAGAATCTGACCTTCCAGTTCCTTGTTCAACAACCAACTCTTTGTATCCATTTGATCCCCTAGCCCTTTTAACAACAACCAACAATTCTAGGTTACAAGTATCATAAACAAACAAAAAAACCTCTTACCAAGCATGCAAGAATGAAACTAAAAGCTAAAAACACAAAATTTTTAACAAACAACAAACAAACAAGAATAAGCACAAATAAAACCCACTACCCACCTCAGATTTCATGAATTAAGTATGCATTCATTGCTTTTGTACCCACCAGCTCTCCAACACATCTCGAACAATTTTCTTTCTGAGCTTCGTTGATAGGCTAGTAGCTACTCAAGCAATAAACACATAATTAATGCATTCACTACCCCCACAGTCCACAAGACCTTGTTCAAAGCATATGTAATCTACTGTACCCACTCACCCCATTAGCCCTTGTAACAATAAGTAATACTTCTAGTTATCAAGTATCATAAACACATAGCCAAACCATTCACCACTAGTGCACTTTTATAGAATAACAAACATGCAAAAGCAAAACCAAGAGTTAAAAACCCACAAGCTTTTCAACAAACAATAAACAAACGATAATAATTGTGCATATGTAAAATGTCGTGAATAAGAAAACAAACCTATACAACACACCAATGAAACATTATATCAAGGAATTCAAATAATAATCAAATTAAAGCAAACAATTCCCCAATGGCGTCTCATTGTCCTCTATCTCCAAGGATTCTTTAAGTCATTTTGCTCTCAGATTGTTTGAGCACATGACTTTCCAAATGACAACCTAAAGAATGAGAGATGTTGGAAATGCAAGAGATGTTTCCTACATTACATGATTGATAAACTAGTTGTAGATGATATGCAAAGATAATGATGCTACTATGATGTTATATGAAAATGATATGATGAAACTACTGTAATTAAGATGCTGCTAATGGTAATGCCATGATTAAACTACTTGATTTTAACATGATAATACTAAAATGCTCACTAAATTGACTGCTAATTAAAATTCTGTAGAGTGTAATTGCTACAAATGCTCAACTCTCTATTTTGCTATAAATGAGGTCCTATTTATAGATTTTCCAAGGCATGAGCCTTGGTGGTAGAAATCAACGGTCTGGATTCGATCTGAATAATGGACGGTTGAAGATGAAGAGGTTAGAGAGAAAAGGGGAGTGTGTTTCCTTCATAAGAACAAATTGCCAAGTGTGAAGAGGAATAAAATGGAGATGAAGGCCAAGTGTCCCAAATTAGTTAGAATTTGTTGAGGATAAATGCCAAATTAAATATTAGAAATATTTAATTTCTTGAGACACATGATGAGGTGGAAGGTAAGAAGAAGTTATTAGAAATGTGCTTAAATTCGAATTTAAAATTCAAATTTAATGAGAGGAGGTTAATTAAAGAAGCAAACTAATTAAATTTGTTCATTTAATTAAAATATGAAGAAAATGATTTAGGATAGGAAGAATTAGAGAAAATGAACTATATAAATAAAATTTTCAATTTATTTATAAATAGAAGAATTAAAGATTATTAATTAAATAACTTGTATTTTATTAATCCTCCAGACCAAATTTGAGTGTATACATTTTTCCCCTCTTTGAAGTGATGTGTTTGCGACACATTTCTTCAAAGAAAAATTTGCTAATAGTGTTGATAAAAAAATTCAATATGCCCCAGATGCTAATTTTTGAGTGATGATGCATGTATGCCCCCTTAGGAGATAAATTGAGAAATTTTTGAATTTGTAGGATTTTTTGAATTTTTAAAAATTTTATGAGGATTTTCAAATTTCTTAGGATTTTGACATGATTTATCTCCTGATAAAGAAGAATGACCCCGCCAATTGATTAATTGATGCCCTTTTTTAAAATAAAAATAATCCCACTTAAATACCCTCCATTTACCCCTTTAAAAGATAAAAAGTTGAAAAAGAAGTTCATTTGAAATCATTTGTAATTGAGTGATTAAGCTAATTGAGTGATTTGAGCAAAATGGTGATCCCATACCATATCCATCAATTTGAGTGAGTTCGATGACACAATCGCCTTGCTGCGTATGGACCTCTGGTATGTACCCCGAGAAACCGCCTTTTGACATTTGAATTTGTTTTTCGCGCGTTTTCATGATATTGAAATATGTGATAGTACATTTTAGCGCATGTAAGACCCGAAATAGCACACAGGTTAAATGTTTTAGCGCATTGATAGATTTAGCGCATTCAGGTTGCTAAGTAGTGCATCTGTGGATTGTTATAGCACATTTAGAGTTTTAGCACATTTGTGCTTTGTTTTGGTGCATTGATGGAGTTTTGTACGCATCCATTGTTCCAGCGCATAGATGCACCATTTCAACGCATTGACACCAGAATTGATGAAATGTTTATTTTTCTCCTTGTTTTTGATGCTTGATGATTGTGTTAGCCATTATTTTGGTGATGTTTGATAGGATAAATGATGATTGACCTCATGATAGATGAAAGTCAATGATAGGATAGATGATGATTGACCTAGTGATAAATGAGAGTCGATGATAGATGCTCCATGAGATTTGATTGAAATCTCATTTGAGCTAATTATATTGATTGATAAAATGTTGATTTGTGATATGTCATGATTATAGGAGAACTTGAGTTCTTCAGTCTCGGGAGCGCTACCCAAAGACTTGGGATATGATTCCACATTTGGTGTAGGCGGATTTGGATGTCATTGGGTGATGTGGTTTATCTTCCTTGCTTGATATGCCCCAGTATAGGATAAACAGGGGACTATTGACTGCATTAGCTGAGAGATGGCATAGTGACCACAACACATTCCATCTGGCCACCGGTGAGATGATAGTTACCCCCAAGGATGTGTATCAGATATTGGGGATTCCTGTGGTCGGAGAGTTAGTTGTATATGATCATACAGAGCAGGGAGGTACTGAGGCATTGAGGAGGATTTTTACTGATGATGGGATTAGTGGTTATGAGATCCCATGGCAGGATATGGTGGATTCTTATGAGCCATAATTACCATCTTTTCTAGCTGGATTTGTTGGAGGTTTCTTATGTCCTGACCATAGATCGAAGGGACTATTCATTGGATGGGGCAGGATACTGGAGAGGATGATCACTCAGGGGATCCAATATGCATGGGGTTCTTGTATGTTAGCTCATTTATACCATGATCTACATTAGGTAGTGTATCTTGGAGTTACGAGTTTATCAGCTGGAGTGACACTACTTCAGATTTGGGCTTGGGAGCATATAACTGTTACTCAACCAGTAGCAAAGAGAGATCATTTGTTTGGTAGGCCATATGTCTCCGAGTATTTAGGTTGTGTTGTCCATCACAAGCTGGGAAAATTGGAGTATTGGTCGTGAGTTCTTGATGATTTGGAGACCGTCACATGGTGACCATACTTAGATTATGAGCAGTGGCCTGAGGATGATCTGGAGATGCCATATGTTTGTACGTCGAGGTATTTGATTGGACGGATCCGATTTATTATTAAGAGATTCATGCTCATGAGAGTATTCTAGAGTGGGTACCCACTATATCCTATGATACACCTTGCGAGGAGTATTTTGGATTGTAGCCATAGGTATGGGATTATTGTCCAGAGATCACGGTTGATGTGATGATGGATGAGTATCACTAGTACACAAACAACAATATATGACTAAATAAACTACTAAAAATTGCATATAAATGACTAATTTTGGTCACGTGACCATTAGTAGTTTATTACTGGTCATTTATAACACCACTAAATTTATGACTAAACTATTTTAGTCATTTATTTAGTCATTGATTTGGTCATTGATTTGGTCATTGATTTAATCATTGATTTAGTCATTAATTTAGTCATTTATTTAGTCATGGTAGTGATTTATCTAGTCATATATTTAGTCACTAATTTAGTCATATATTTAGTCATTAATTTAGTCATTGATTGTTGTTAACTAGTCATTTATTCAGTCATGGTAGTCATATATTTAGTCATTACTTTAGTCACATATTTAGTCATTAATTTAGTCATATATTTAGTCATTATTTTAGTCATATATTTAATCATTAATTTAGTCATTATTTAGTCATCATATATTTAGTCATTTAGTCATATATTTAGTCATTTAGTCATTTAGTCATTGATTTAGTAGTATATTTAGTGCATTTTTAATTGTCATCATTTGGTAGTTTATTTTATTAATCAAAAAGATCACTTATCAACTATCTAAAATATTTGCACAATAAAACAACAATGAGAAGGTAAAAATAACTTATTTTATTAATCAAAAAGATGTTACATACAGCTGTGTAAGCTTGAAAATGGAGTTACAATTTGTTGTCCCAACATGAAAGAACTTGAAAGATTACAATACATTGCTGAGAGAAAAAAACTAGCTGAAATCTACTCCAAAACCTTGTCTTTATGTTGTTCAATAGCTTACAAAAGAATAGGAACATGACTATTCTTTATAACATAGGTGGAGGTGTGAGTTTTGGCCGAGGAAATGCACTTGGCAATGCCAAATTCTGACAAATGTGCTTTGAAGTTGTCATCTAAAAGAATGTTAGATATCTTCACATCCCTGTGAACAATGCATTGGTTACAGTCACGATGAATATATGCTAATCCTTTTGTAGCACCATAGGCTTTTTAGATAAGTATCCCAGTCTAATTTAATCCTCTTTGATGTTCCTACACAAAAATTTAAAATGTTTGTTAGGTTCTCCCTAGTCTATTTTGATCAAATGGTAGAAATATTGATTGTACTCATATTTCATAAATCTATCATGTTTTTGCATAACATCATTTGCTCACCATGTAAGATGTCCCAGAGACTTCCATTTACCATGTAGTCATAAAATAGAAATAGGAAAAATATAGAACTGCAGAGTACTAAAAAAATAATTAAAAAAGAACCTAAAAGAAAGGATGTTGAAGACATTCAGCTGCAGTTGGCACCTGCATTTTTTGTATAGCCTCGGCTCTGTCCACTTGGTCCAAAACAAAAAGCATGTGAACCAAGTTAGAATCCCCATAGAATCATAAAGGACCAAAAACTTCATATGCTGACAACAACAAAAGTAAATACTAAACAATAACATGCCCGAACATTCACAAGCATGCATAAACTTGAAATATGAACTTTTTGAAAAACATTCAAATGGAAGACTTGAAATATAAACTTTCAAAAAAACATTCAAAACAACACAAAAAAAGCACATACCTCAAGACCTAATTCTAAAGCTTTCTTTGCAACAACTACAACTCCACTTATCACATTTGATTTCGATTTATGATGGAAAATAAAAGAAAAAACTATTATTCTCACCTTAAATCCAACCTTGTTGTCCAGGCATGCATACCAATCTGCCTTCATTTCCTTCAAAGGAACCCGATCATGTGGCCTACAACAAAATACCACTAAAATATGACATTTAACCAACTCAAGTTACTGCCAATGTTTTAAATACAACATTCAAATATGGCATTTGAACAACTTTCACTTTCTAAAAATGAATAGATACCAAATAAATGAAATTTTCTTGTAAACCATAAATACAACTACAATACACTCACCATAAATTTAGGACTTGAAATACAAGGTTTGACAGATGAGAGATCCAACTCAAGGTAGGATGAATCAACTCTCACTATTTGTGGCTGTAGTTACATAACTTAGTGTGTGCCAACAACAAATAGGAATCCATTAAAAGTCAAATTAAATAGAGAAAAAAAATCAGCCTCTACTTCATTATAGTCCACAAACGTCCTATTTGCATGAAGATAAGCATCAATCATTTTTATCTGTAGTTGACAAGTAACATCAACAGTTGACAAAAGGTACGCATTTCTGTAGAAGTAGAAATTACAAGTACTCACTGTCTCATCACTACGACTGATCAATTTCAAATACTTCTGAGTAACATGATCTATAGGGAAGAATCTCGTGGTTGCTTCATCGGCCTAACATTAGTACATTGGGGGAACTCCCCTCATAGCTTCACCGATAGACTGATGAATGCATCTAACCTTTTCTCTTGAAGGGACTCCCAAACAATATGGGAAAATCTTTACTAATGTTTTTAACAATCTTTGGTATATAAGATGTTGATGTAGTATATGAGAACATTTGATTATCTAAGATTTTAAAATAGCCGATCCTTCAATCAAATTAAAGAAACCTATAGGCTGCACATGCACCTTCACCTAAAAAACATGCATAAAAGGATCCCAAGCTCTTACTTTTGATAGCATCAAAATTAAAGGATTCCTACAATGTGCACAAGAATATTATTGTCTAACATATCAGCCTTGAGCAATTGTGAAATGATGGCAAAAAAATGTTGTGGAGGAGAGGCCATAAGGAATTTTGATTTTCCAAAATGAATTTCTCTGCCAAATGATGTTCCAAATAAGCTACATGCTTCCTATGATGAAGTTGCAAACACAGGTAAATGGAGAAACCTTACAACCTACTATGAGTCACATAGCTTTCAAGCATTACAAAAAATAGATAAGTTATCACCTATTAAGATGCGACGGAAAAGAGACAATGGTACAAAACTTGGAACATAACAATTTCCTTCCAAGTTAAAAGAAAAAAATTTAGACAGTCATATAAGATTTGTCAAGCCAAGGAATGTAATACAAGAAAAGATTGGCAAATAAACACAACTTGGACAACCAAGAAAAATATTCAATGAAAGCTTCATTCATTCAATCAAAATGTACATATTTAACAATATGAAAATGACTATTTAGTTCATCTTCTAGATGATTGTTCAACTTCTAGTACAATTAGGATATATCTAATATAAAATATTATCCTACTACTTCTAGGATTATGTACACTATTGTTACATCTCCCCTTAATTCGTAGGGGTAGTAGTAGAATTACTATTTGTGTTACACATTGGGCAACTTGTTTATGGTACTTATTATTCTTGATACAAAGCTCCAATATTTTGCAAAAGGTTTTTCCTAAATGGTTCCTTTTTGCAATTTCTCGAGAACCAAGATATTGACTTGGTATTTAGAAATGAGTCTATTTTCTTAAGTTGAGTCAACTTTCAATGATACTATATCCCATTTTGAGATAATACCACACTCATTTGCTATGAAAAATTTTACTACTATTTTCTTTTGAGTGATGAAATTTGCATTAAAAAGTTTGTTCAATTCTATCTTAACTAGAGAACCCAAAATGGTGGTGGCCATGAGTAGTCCAAAAGTGTGCCAGCTACATCGTGTGCCCTGAAGACTAGATAAACCAATCTAATTTCACCCATGAGTAACCACAAAGTGTGTCGAAGCCTGTATTGAATGACCTAACTTTCTATCAAGCTGAAAATGTGAAACATTTGTTGTCTACAATATCGACACATAAATTGCTCCTATGGTGTGAAAATTTTTCACAAAAATGAAGGTAAATGAATATTTTTCTCCATGCATAATAAAAAAAACCAACATGAAGTGTGAAATCTTAGGTGTTCAAGTGTTGAGTTGAACATTACTTGCTATGAAACCACTACAATATATTGCAATGACAAATGATCAATCTAGAACATACTGTAAGTCTTACCTCTTCATTGAGAAGAAAGAGACACAATGATATTAATACAATATAAGGAATTTAGTTGGATAATATAATATCCAATGCTAAATCAAAATTGACTGCAAATGCTAAACTTAGCCATAGTGAAACTCCTCTAAAGATGATGTGAGGAAAATAACTAATTTGTGGCAAAGATTCTTAACAATTTTTTCACCAGTAGAGCAAAAAGAACCATGTCATACACACCCCACCTACTATGGTCAAAGATTTTGTCCTGAATAAAGGAAGGTCTATGGAGGCCCTTATATAATGAGAACCTTTCTTGTATGAACTCAAGGACCATGTTTTAAAGCTGGATTTAACAAAACATGAAAGCTACTAATCCAGCTCAAGTTAGAAATTGAGGGGTAATCAGAGACTTTTAAAGGTATGCATAAGAATTTTCTACACTTGTCTAAGGAAAAGGAAATAACAATGTTGTAGAGACCAATATAAATGAAACCAAAACTAAAATAATTGTTCATCATCCTATCAAAGTATATAGTGGAAGATGATTCCAAGGTGTTAATAGGTCTGTTAAATCAAACCAAGTTACAACCATTGATTTTTAAAGGCTAGGACTGACAGTCAATCAATACTATTTTATGAAAATAATATAAAGGTTTTATTATTCAATCATACAAACAGATTTTCCACCTTGGTAAATACCTCCTTGATAATAAAGAGGCTTGTCCAGCCTTGGTAAAGCATACAATGCATTTTGATTGGACACAAATTATAAATTGATCAACCAAGAGAGGAGACCAACTAAAAATTGAGCACATGATAAATTTCAATGGCCAGCATTAAGAATAATATTGAATATAGGCCGAGTATTTCCAGCAACACTGCTTTTTTAGTTGGATCCTAAAAATGCTGCAACTTATGTTCTTCTCTAAAACATTTGTACGAGGTTCAAATAGTAAAGAGATTGATGAAAGATAGAGGAATTAAAAAGATACCTGGATGTTATAGTTGGATATGCTCTGGTAGACATATATGCAAGATGTGGAATCATAGAAAAACACCTAAATTGTTTGAAAGAACTCCTCAAAGAGATGTCATCTCATGGAATGAAATGATTGACTACAGAATGTGCACAAAATGTATTTTGCAAGGAACCTCTCAAAAATTTTGAATTAATGAAGCACTCTGGAACACATCCTAACATTGTAAGCTTTGCTTGGGTTCTAGGTGCATGCAGTCATGCATGTTTAGTGGATGAGGGCTGCACATACTTCACACGTCAGTAACCCTTATTGCATTACAATTTACATATAGAGTTGATCATTAGGTGTGCATGGTTGACCTTCATGACCTTTGAGGCATTTATTCAAATAGTTCACTGCCTTGTCTATGCTACCAAATTTTTCATACATGTCTACCAAAGCATTTTATCAAACAATTCACTACCATGTTGCTATGGCTAAAATCCTAAAATAGGTGCTTTCAAACAAGCTATGGATTCCAACATTGTAAGCACTCTGGAACACATCCTAACATTGAATGCCTAAGATTTGTACTTTTATAGATAATCCCAGTACGTTAATAATATATTTATATACATGCAATTATATGTTAAAATAATACATACTTGATCTGTTCATGTGTACCACCAAAAGTTGCATTTGATATGGCCCATGCTGCTTCTTTCTTAATATCAAACTCAACAGTTTGAAGGAGTTGAACAAGTGGAAGTATTATTTTTTGCTTACTCATTTTTTGATCTAAAACTAACAACTACATCTTCTTGGGGGTCATGTGTAGTTAGAAGCGCCAAGGATTACTACCCACATTGTAAACGAAGAGAACCCATAGTGAAAACAAAATAAAATTCCTCCAAATGCAAATAAATATGATATTTGCAGCCATGAATGGATTCTATATACCGAGATATTCATAAGAAATTGGTGTCTACTTTGCATGGTCATATTTACTTAAATAGTATACAGAAGCATATCATATAACATGCCAAAATATATATTGCAAAAGTGCTCTTTCTAGTTGTGAAAGTTGTACTTGAATCTGAGGCCTATGTAAAAACCCTGCAATATAGGGTCTTGTTTTAACTAGCAATAGTAACACAATATGGTCTCCTTTTCAAAGGTTTCATGAGTAATTTTTTCATTAAAATATGGCCAAGAACACCCTACAAAACCAAAATAATCTTTAAACAAAAACAAACTATTTTTCTACCATAATAATAAAGTAGTTGCCTTGTGTACCGCTTTTGGCCTCAACAATGATGCTGTAAACGATACACAATAAGCTTCAAAAGCGATGGCTACCATAGAAATGAACCCTTGATTATAATGTATGAAAATGTGCTTTATTTGTTGCCCTTGTTGAGTGAAGGTACAGGTGGGATGAGCCTGGGAATGGTAAAAGGTAAAGTTAGTTTTTAGGCCACATCCATCCTTCTTATGGAATCCCACAAGTTGATTTATTATTCTATTTTCCTTATATATTGTTCAAAATACAGATCCATAGGTTTTGATCTTGTGAGGTTTAGTAAATGCAACCTTGGATCCACCTATTCCTGTAGTAACCATTGTATCAAAGAGAAATCAAAATATATTCATATGTCCACACTGTGGCCAACAACAATCTGTGCAATTATTTCAAGCTCTAAACATTGCCCAATGGTATTTGATAATGGGTTTTATGTATCAAGATAAATGGATGTCAAATCCTTTCCTTGCTGAAATCCTAAAAACGTCTTGCTTTAATGGTTTTAATAGGTACACTCCAGTCATCTCTTATTCATCTTCTTTTCCAATTTTTGTACTATTCCCTACTAGTTGTACTTGCCCTATCTTTTTGGCTGGAATTGTTTATTACTTGCTTCTTTATTGGTTTGGCTTGTTTGCACCTTGCACTGGTCCTTTGTTTTCATTATGTCTTTCCCAAAAGACCTGGTAGTGCTTGTGCCAAATGATGTTTAAGGTTGCATGAGGGTTGTCTGTTGGCTTACCTCTATTCATTTCTTTGTATGGGAATGGAGGAAGCAAAACTTAATCCTGCATTGTCAACACAAAATATTAACCTAAGACAATGAGGATATGGTTGAGAAATATCACCTAATGAAGTATAACAACATATCATATTATAAGGATATTAGTATTGAGGAACTCTTATCAGGTGATATAAGTTACATTTGGAAAATAAAATAAACCTCTTTTGTGCTTTTAACAAGGGGCTCTGTTGTAAAGTCTTGGAGATAGTTGATTATGATAATTGACATCATTCATGCTACTAAAACATAAGTGCATGGAAAAATTATTGGTAAAAGATGATTTGATTATAAGCTTGCTTCTTTTTTGTGAATAAATATGTAGGCCAGGTTGGAAAGTTTTATTAGTGGTAGTAACACAACAAGAAAGCTAATTGTTAGATATCTTGTTCCTTGAACAAGCTTAAATAATGCTCACAACTATGTACTAACAAAGACATGGAAATCAAGACTGCTCTGCATTACCCTCTCCCTTAAAGTGCCAACATAAACGTAGAACTCAAGCTTGTGATTATTATTTAGGATCAAGCATTTATTATGGATTGACTAGCTATGTGAAAATGTTCAATAATACCACCTTTCTTTGAAGTTTGTGTCGGATGATTGTTGTCATTTTACCCCTTGTTTTGAATTGTTTGTCTTTATGATCATATCAAATAATGTTTATTTAAATGAGTTAAAATTCATATACTTAAAAGTTAAATAATTGATTAAATTTGTCAAGAATTTTACGTTAGATTTTGGTTCACCATGGCAACATTTAATTGATAGCTTTGATGATTGGCATCCATTTTCCTACATTTTTTAACAGATGCCTGAAAATTTATGTACTTGTGAAGTATGGTTAGCAAGAAATAGTTCAAAGAAAAAATACATGGCTACACCTACAATTTATCTCATATTTGATAGAATGTATAAAAAATATTTCATGATTGAATGCATAAGAAATTTTTCATGATTGCAGTAGACATGTCTCAAGCTTTCTCTTGCTCCCTCAAATTTTTTATCGAGTGTTTCTATCTTGTCCCTGGAATTTGTGCCTTCTAGTCAACAAAAGCATGATCTCAAAATTATTAATTTAATTGACATTATAATTATAAATAACGCTATAATTATCAATATAATAATAATATCATTCTGATGGATATTAGATACAATATTATTGTAAACATTCTAAATATTGAACTAATAATAATATTACAATTATTATGGTATTATGGAGAATGAAAAAATATATATCATAAAATAATCTTGTAATTATTAAATATAAATATTAATATAAAATAAATTTAAGGTATATAAATATAAAGAATAAATAAATGAATAATATGTAATATCTATTCATAATAGCTACCGATTAATATTGTTAGCAAAAGACGCTTCTCTTTGAAAGTCGTCTCTCTTTATTGGAGTTTAGTGAGGTAAATGGATTTCAAAAGATGAAAGTCGAGAGTCTAAGAGGGTATCATGTATTGAGATTTCATCATCAAATGGGAGAGGATAGCAAGAGATCATTTCCGTGGGAGAAAGTTGATTTGATATTCACCGTTAGCCTAAAAAATGAATGGTAAAAGCATTTGCGCCACCGCCTGGAGCCATTTGAATGTCGCGTGAATTATCGGAAGTTTGAGCCGCTTAGGAGAGTAAGGAGTACAGGTGAAAGCGTAGGAAATAAGGGAAGACGTCTATCTGCAATCATATAGGGGAACACCAAATCCACACTAACCAATAAATGCTATCTCTGAACCAACGCTTTGAATAGATGCGGATGGGTTGAGCTGGTCATGGCTCTTAGAGAGTACTTTCTCTGCTAGTAATATATATATATATTCCTGAAAGGATTTGATAACTCTCCTCTCCACCTAGATTACATCTTGATGACGAAATGGAAAGGAGAAGAAAGAGTATATTTCAAAAGACATATAGATATTTATACATATGTTACGAAATGGGGAATTGCACTTAAGATATATGAAGAAGAAAATAGTGTGCCAGGCTGAGGAGGAACCATTGAACCGAGTAATGAGAAACAGAGGGATAATGGTTGGTCAAGTCATCCACTGCAAGGAAGAATAGGAATTTCAATGAGGAATCAATGAACTGACCAGACAAACATATGACAAGGCAGTGACTAGTAAGTATAATAACAGGTAAATTACTCATTATAGATATATCTTAGTTACACATCATGACATATGAATATTAATCAGAAACAATGACATATGCAACATTCAATGGAATCCTTTAGATAGAATACAATATACATACACATTCATATAAGAGGTCATGAAATGTATATTTGCAAAGTAGAGGTCAATTAGAAATAAGGGCACCTACAATTTATGTTATATATATATAATCCAATAATAATGCTTATAGCAATTATTGCGCCTTATAAGTAATATTGACTTTTACACATAGAATTTCACCTATTGATTAATATCTACTTATGAAATGCAGAAGAATCATTTATAGAAGCAATAAGAAGAAATGAATAATTCTTAATGAGAATGAAATATTTATATCATCTCTAGCTTTATTAGTTTTATCACTAAAATTGTTGACTTCTAAACGTTCTAATGTCTCTTGGAGAAATACTTTGAATGCAAGATTTAAGCTTAAGCACATTCTCCAAAAAGAGGACATTACAAGTGGTATTAGAGCAACTTTCCTGCCATCCTGTGAAAATAGTGTATGCAAATTGACCAAAGAAGAAGGTATATTCTATAAACACATCAAAACACATTTGATTTATATAGATCAGGTATGGGTCATATCCTTTCTAAAATTGGAGGTTTGAATAAGAAACAGTGATATTATTTTGGCAAATAAATAAGGTAATCAAATTGATGGTAAATAGGCATATCTAAATATCATTGATAAATATACCTAAATATATAATGAATAATGAGTACATAATAGGCGATTAATAAATATAATTTATGCATAATAATATTTATAATTTATTATTGTCATTTTGAGAATGCATGTCACTACTATAGAATTGCTAACATGTTATTTGGAATTGGACAATTAATGATGTTATGATGATCTATCATTCTATTTAAGCATAGCATAAGAAGGTGACATCATTGGATGGGGGTTCCTACAGGTTTTCCATTGAGGGCCGAGGGGGTCATTACAACATGTGCTTGTTGGCCGCTCTCGGGCTAAGAAGGAATACTGTAAGGGCCTCCTATGGAAATCCTTTCTTCAAACTATCACATGGATTGTGTGTCTTCCTATTATCAAATTATGATCTCTTACTCTGATAAACCATTAAGTGAGGTGGAGTGGATGTCCGTGAAGGAGAGCAGATACTAGGATCCCTTTGAGGTAAACCACCCTCTTGGGATGATTACGTGTTTGCCATTGAGGGCTGATGGGGTCATTACAACAAGTGTTGTTGACCATTGTCGAGCTGAGGAGGGAAGCACTAAGGGCATCCTTGTGCGTGATCCACTCTACCCCAATTGGGAATTGGATGATCAAAGAGATGGCAAATTGAGAGTGACTTACATTCATTTAATTTATTCAATAAGAAACTATGGGTTGTATGAGGAATTGCATAATGGCAATAGCTAAAGAGAGGCTTTATTGACTCTTCATCATATTAAGTTAATTTTTGATTGGCATTCTCATATACTCAACGACCTCGGGATGGTGGATGGGTTCACAATGTAGTATGGGATACACTGAATTCCCCTTCTCGATTATTTGACATTATACTTCATTCAAGTGTATTTGTAATTGATTGTGCACCCTATAACTTGTGAATGTATCTGTATTCTCACCAATTACGTTTATTTGAGTGCATACTCTATGACTCATGACTGAATTTGTAATTGGGTGTATATTGTATGATTGTATTTGTATTTGAGTGTATATTTTATGATTGTATGTGTATTTAAGTTGACTTGTGACTATATTTGAGTGTATATGATCTTGTATTCATATTTGAGCACATACTCGATAGATTGTGTGCAAATTCGAGATGTATTCAAGTGTATACCCTTTGACTTTGCGCTTGTTTACTCTGTGACTCTAAATTCAAGTGTCCTTCATGATAATGTATTTGGGTGTATTTGTAGTGACTCACACGTAAATGTATACTTCACGATTCGTACAAATGCTTTGAGATTTCATGCACTTATGCATATACTTCATGTGTTATTCATACCTATACTTCATGTTCAAACTTATGGTGTTTGTTGGTCAGCATCTTACTTGTTCACTTCATGACTAATGTACTCTTATACATGACTACTCCATTCTTAAGCATATGTTGTTTGTATTTGTAGAGTGTATCTGCGAGCATTCTACTATGTATGATCATTTCATTATGCTTCATGTTGTGTATTTATGTGTATGCTTGAGTGTCCCTAATTATCTTCTAAAATCCAAGCCCCATGATTACACTTCAGGCATCTCAGATGTATTTTTATCAAGTGCATTTATTCCATGCATAGAAGTAAATTTGAGTATACTTGAATGCTCTATATATTCATTTTTTAAGTAATTCCTCTATGTATGAGTATGTTTGGATTGCATACATTGCCTGGGTTTATGTGCTTTACGTATGTACTACAAGATCTTATTCAAGTGTATTCAAATGCATAGTTTGTGACTTATGTGTGTTCAATTGTATTCTAGTGTGTACCATGTGACTTATATTCAAGTGTATGTCTAGCAACTTGTGTATTCAAGTGCATGCTTTATGGCTTATGTGTATATATTCAAGTGTATTTCTTTTCCTAAGTATAATTACATGATTTACATACCTTGTGTGTAATTTATTGCTCAAAGCTTTGTGTGTATTTTTCTTAGATTGTGTGTGTCTTATGTCATGTATTTCTATGTGTATTACATGTATTTGCATGCTTCAGGTGTAATCTATGCAAGTCTTCATCTTGTATGCGTTTATGACCAATAGTTCAATATGAATGCTTAAAGTGTCTTTCATGACTAGTGTGTTTTCAGCATGTCTATTCCATTCTCATGTGTACTTGCAAAATTGACAAGCATACACCATGTTCTATATATACAAGTCTACACTTCATGAAAACTTCATGCCTTATGTATGCAAATTTGTATTCCATGTTGGTGTGTGCTCCATGCTTACTGCTTAAGTGTATTCAAAAATATGAATTCATATCTTATGAGTATGACTCATGTCCCACGTGCTTGTTTTATACCTAATATGCTTACTGCATGTGTATAATTTTGTTATGTATGTTCCTTGAATGAATACTCTTGATTGAACATGTATGCTTCTTTAAGTGTATTTGCAGTGTATTAACATACTTTACTTGTATGTAACATATCTTGCGAGTAATCATGTGTTTGCTATATATTTGATGTGCCTGATTAATTCTTAAAAGCTTTATGTGTGACTAATTCATACCTTTCGAGACTCTTCCTACTTGAGTGCCTTCTTAATGCCTTGAATATGCTTCGTAACGTGCCTTATGTATATTTCCTCATGCTTCATATGTTACTAGCTGCATTTCTGATGATGGCTAACAATATCTTATGTACCTACTTTGTGACTGTTTCATGTATGACATTTTGCTCCATGTATGGTATGTATTCAACATACGTGTTTATATGTGTAAATTTTTGTACGTCATTGATTGCTTCATGTCTGAAATATCTTCCCTATGTCTGATGTAATTGATGCATTGTGAGCATGAGTGTCTACCTAGCTTTGGCACGTTAACTTTCTTAATTGATTAGTCGTAATTCAAGTTTGAGATTGCTTGAGGACAAGCAATCTTGGGTGGGGCAGACTGTCATGTCCCCGGAATTTGTGCCTTCTTGTCAACAAAAGCATAATCTCAAAATTACTAATTTAATTGGTATTATAATTATAATTGTTAAAAACAATATTATAATTATAAGTAACGCTATAATTATCAATATAATAATAATATCATTATGATGGATATTAGATACAATATTATTGTAAACATTCTAAATATTGAACTAATAATAATATTACAACTATTATGGTATTATGGAAAATGAATATATATATATATCATAAAATAATCTTGTAATTATTAAATAAAAATATTAATACAAAATAAATGTAAGGTATATAAATATAAAGAATAACTAATAATGAATACATAAATGAATAATATTTAATATCTATTCATAATAGCTAGCGATTAATATTGTTAGCAAAAGACGCTTCTCTTCGAAAGTTCTCTCTTTATTCGAGTTTAGTGAGGTAAATGGATTTAAGAAGAGGAAAGTCGAGAATCTAAGAGGGTATCATGTATTGAGATTTCATCATCGAATGGGAGAGGATAGCAAGGGATTATATTCACCGTTAGCCTAAAAAATGAATGGTAAAAGCATTCGTGCCACCGCCTGGAGCCATTTGAATGTCGCGTGAATTATCGAAAGTTTGAGCTGCTTAGGAGAGTAAGGAGTAGAGGTGAAAGCATAGGAAATAAGGGAAGACGTCTATCTGCAATCATATAGGGGAACACCAAATCCACACTAACCAATAAACGCTATCTCTGAACCAACGCTTTGAATAGATGCGGATGGGTTGAGCTGGTCATGGCTCTTAGAGAGTACTTGCTTTGCCAGTAATACATATATATATATATATTCCTAAAAGGATTCGATGACTCTCCTCTCCACCTGGATTACATCTTGATGACAGAATATAAAGGAGAAGAAAGAGTATATTTCAGAAGACATATAGATATTTATACATATGTTACCGAATGGGGAATTGCACTTAAGATATATGAAGAAGAAAATAGTGTGCCAGACTGAGGAGGAACCATTGAACCGAGTAATGAGAAACAGAGGGATAATGGCTGGTCAAGTCATCCATTGTAAGGAAGAATAAGAATGTCAATGAGGAATCAATGAACTGGCTAGACGGACATATGACAAGGCAGTGAGTATTAAGTATAATAACGGGTAAATTACTCATTATAGATATATCTTAGTTACACATCATGACATATGAATATTAATCAAAAACAATGACATATGCATCATTCAATGGAATCCTTTAGATAGAATACAATATACATACACATTCATATAAGAGGTCATGAAATGTATATTTGCAAAGCAGAGGTCAATTAGAAATAAGGGCACCTACAATTTATGTGAGATATTAAATATATATATATATATATATATATATATATATATATATATATATATATATATAATCCAATAATAATGCTTATAGCAATTGTTGCGTCTTATAAGTAATATTGACTTTTACATATAGAATTTCACCTATTGATTAATATCTACTTATGAAATGTAGAAGAATCATTTATAGAAGCAATAAGAAGAAATGAATAATTCTTAACGAGAATGAAATATTTATATCATCTCTAGCTTTATTAGTTTTATCACTAAAATTGTTGACTTCTAAACGTTCTAATGTCTTTTGGAGAAATACTTTGAATGCACGATTTAAGCTTAAGCACGTTCTCCAGAAAGGGGACATTACAGTTTCTTATTTTGTTTCTCACTGTACTGAATAGGTCAGTGAAGAGGTTGAATGTGCCTTAGCAAAGTTAGCACCAGCTAAACTTGCCAATAGGCGTGATTGTGAATAAGAATTCATTCATTTTCTTCTCATGAAATTTTATTGCAGATTCCTTATTCCTCTCTAATGAAGGATTACAATATGCACTTTGGAATCTATTAAATGCTAAATTTTTTGCACAGAAGCATAAGTCTACCTTTTACATGCTTTGTTCTTGCAATGTCATATTTGTTGTACACAACAATCTTAACATTAGCTCTCGGATAATAATACCCATACCTTATACTTGGTTCATATTGGATTTTATGGCAAGGCTGATGCTTGGTTTGTAAGCCTTAATTGTTGGGACAAGTTTGTTAAGTTTTGTTTGTTGCAGTATGAGTTTATTTCACATGGGTATATAACCCAAAGCCATTAATAAATATGTTTTATACTTAGTATTTGGTTGATTATGAAGTTCTTAGTTCGTCTATATCCCAATTCTGCAAAGCAAATCGTAATTATGTCCACTAAAAGGTAAAAAGTTTTGTTTCAAGATGGAATACAACCTCGTTGACAAATTGGAGATTTTTTGTGAATGTGAATGAGTCCCTAGCATGCAATTTATCAATTTATGAATGCAGGCAGCATAGGGGGTGTACTTGTATGCATTTAATCTTAAGCATCAAGTAGATAAGTAAATTATGCTCCCAAACTTTATCTGATTAAATGCCTGGGTGACTTGAGAAGAACTAAGTACAAACCTCCTATAGAAGTTTTCTAATAATGTATGGAGCTTTGTGAGATTCTTTGGTGTAGGCAATTCTTAGATGACACTAATTTTGGCTGGGTTGATGTGTATTCTCTATGCATCCACAATGTATCCTATATATTATATCTCCCACATGTTAAATTTTGAACCAAAAATGAGAGCAAACAGAAAAATTCAAAACATGAACAAATACACACAATATTTATCTTGGGAAAACCCTCCAACTTGAGGGAGAAAAACCCAACCACAAAAGTATCTCTTGTATATTAGAATGAAATAGCAGCAATCAGCTTACAACATGAACCACTGAATAATAACACCTCTCTTAGATGCGTACATACATAAAACCTCTGATTTCTCCTCTAGCTATCAATCTGCTCTTTAAAGGATAATAACCTGTTGTGCATAAATCAAAGTTGTTCTTGAAGAGGTGACTTGATTTTATAGGAAAAATAAGTTCACCAAACAAGTCGACATCTCCTCCTATATATAGGAAAATAGCGGTTACACATGCATACACATGAAGACGCACTAGGTGGTGTTTCATTTTCTTATTTTAAGGAGTTACAAATACATTTCATGCATCTATTTAAATGAGACAAACAAAGATTCTCTTGCATGTCAGTTACACTTTGCATGTTGACCATTTTGAATAAGACATTTATGTGGGTCAGCCAACTGACATAATATCTATTTAAGGAAGATACTTCTACCACTAGAAGATACCTCCTATTGCTACCAAAACATTAACACCACATGGGGAATAAACATTTCTCCAAGTTGATGTATAACTTTTGCTTTTGCAAAGTGTGAAACACTTGTTGGATGTGGTGCAAATGCTATCCCATGTTTTGTTGAAGATTAAGATGTGAAACAACAGATGAGATGGTGAATGGTATGTGGCTGTTGTCTTTCATCTACATAAATGTTGTTGATGTATTGGTCAACCCCAAGGGAATAAGGCTGTCTTCTAAAAGTTTGTAGGTTCAACAAGAATTTAGTGATACCCAGCCTTGAGATTGGTTTTGGCAAAGAATTTGGCACCATGGAGCTGGTCTAGGAGATCCACTTCCTGCTGGAGCTGAGGAACTTTGGGCATTGCTTGGCACTAATGAGATATAACTTAGGGACTACTTTTGGTATGCGATATCAATGTGCACCAACATCTATGTTAACATTTTTGGGATTTTCCTCATAGATCACATGTGGATGAAATAGATATGGTTGACTAAGTGAAACAATGCATGCTTCTAATGGTGTGATAACCAAAAGGACTGCATCTTGAAATGGCTTGATTTTATATGCCAAGTGGCAATGTTGAGTGACATGTTTCTGTGAACTTGAACTAAACCATACAATGGTGTATTGTTAAGGGTGAGGCTTTAGTGGCAGGTTCAATATGTAAACTGCTTCAAGATAAATCAGGTTCTTTTGACTTTCATTGTCAACTATGAAGTGTACTTGTCCATAAATCGTATTTGGGAGTGGAACAACCTCTTTGCTTCCTTTGAGTCAGTGTTTGAGGAAAAGGCAGTGTTGGCTAGTATTGACCATGACACTAGGCTCTACATCCATGATTGGCATCGTAGTGCTCTAGTACCTGAGGACTCTGGTTGTGCAAGCAAGGGTTTTCTAGTACGATACTCATTGAGTGATTACTAGTGTTGTGAGCTTAACACTACTTGGCAGTCTTGGATTGTATCTTCTGCTCATCAAAGAATGTTACATTTTGAGATTGTTGTGGAGGGCCTTTTCCTTATTTAGATTCTTTGTCTGTGTTTTGTCTTCAGACCAAGATCTCTTTCTTGGTCTTCTGCTTGGCCTTGGCCTCAAATATGCAGTTGAATCTATAGGCTTCTTAGAGGGTGGCGGTCTATGGGAAATTCATGTTTGATTGGATGTACGGTCTCAAGCACGACCTATATTTTATAATGAAATCATGCTCAATCTCTTGAATGTGCAGTTTGGAAACTAGAGTATGGAAAATATCAGTGTATTATTGCACAGATTGATCTCCCACTTGTAGTTTTGCATACTTGATGTATTAATCCTCATAGTTCTGAACTGGGTGGTAGGTCTCTTTCAAGGCTTATGTAAAACCATGCCATAGAGATTCAGTTGCAAGGTCCTCCATGTGTAAAACACAGCAGTTTTGCCACCATTTTTCAACAAGCAAGGAAAATTTTAGAAGGGTGAAGGTAATTTTTATTTTTTTCCTGAACAAGTGATTTATTGAAGCATTAACAAACAAGATTAAGCTAGTTATCTAAAGCATCTGCATCTTTCCTTCACAAATTGGGATGTCTAGATTCACTTGTACCTTCTACATTGCAGAACCATTGATGGGTTTGTGGGAGGTAGAGCTCTCTGGAGGATGCTGCACAAACTCAAGGAGCTGGGAAAAGTGATCAATGATGCTTGCTCTATCATGTGTATGTTGCTATTCTAAATCTTACCTCTTATCATTTTCTGGAGCATATCCAAAATCTGCACCTATGGAACTCTGTCTGCCATCTTGGGTTGTTGGATAGGAAGATATGTAGAAGGGTCACATGTTTCAAGCCTTGATTGCTCGTAGTTTGACCTCACATGGATGAACATGTAAGTTGAGACACTATACAAATGTGAATTTCAATACCACTTGATGTGATACAAAATGGGGACAAGGATTGATCCATAAACTATAAGGTAGAGCTCTTAGGAAGATGATGCATGCACTCAAGAAGTTGGGCAAAGTGATCGATAATGCATACTCTATCATGTGTATTGTTGTTCCAAATCTTACCTTCATTCTCTGAAGGATATCCAAAATTTGCATCTTTGGAACGCTGACATCTTGGGTTGTTGGATGGGAAGGTATGCAGAAGGGTCACATCTCAAGCCTTGGTTTCTTGGAATCTAAGCCCATATGGATGGGCATATGAACTGAGACACAATACAAATTCGTATTTCAATACCACTGGATGTGAAACAGAATGGGGAGAAGGATTGATCTGTAAACTACAATGGATTTTCCATATGATAGTTTTAAATAGTGGATTTAAAACTTAGAGAGAAAAAGAAACTAATCTTAATCAAGCACGAGTTGGAAAGGAAATGTAAGAAAATCAGAGAGAATAATACCAAAAGAAGAGACTTATATACTGTAGAGAAACCCCACTTTAGGTGAAAACTCCAACAAATTGATTGTGGGCTCAATTCTATTTAAAAGTACTCCAAATGGAAAATTACTATTGGTCTAAGTCTTGTAGGTTTGATATGGGAGCTTAATCTACTGTGGTATGAACTCAAATGACCACTAAAATCTCTCAGAACACCTCCCTTGCTTCTGCTCTTTACAACAGTCACTAGGGATAAAAAACTAGAGTTGAAATCACCTTATACAATCTTCTACCATGCATAAAATGCATCTAAGAAGCCTTAGATGCATTGACCATATATTACATTATGAAGGATGTGAAAGACAAACCAAACAAGAATTCAAAGAGAAAATTGGAAACTGGAACATCATGGGATGTGTTACACCTTTAAATTTGCTTTAGCTGCCTGTTGCAACCAGCAAGTTTACCACAGAGCCAAAAAACCCTATTTTTAATTGTTTTCTTATTCACCAAATCTTGCACATGATTATCCCATACCACCCTATACTTTCCCCAGCTTCCAAGAATCTGTCCCCTGTTCCAAAAACTTTTCAACGGTGCCATGGAGTACAAAAGTGAATCCTTTTACAGATCAAGAATGGTGCTATGGTGGAAGTGGATTAAATGTGCTATGATGGAAGTTGATGTTTTGAATGGCATGTCAAGAGCTACATCAGAGTGCAGAAGGCTAGGGGAAAGATTAATAAATAAATAGTTAGACACTACAATGAGAATTGTAATATCAATGTTTAAAGTTTTATTATGCAATAGTCTTGTTTAAGATCCAAGAGGTATAATATAGTATGAGCCTAATCTATCCTACTATACTACTACTAAGCCACTAACTTGCTAACTAGCTTACACTTACTGTCACAAAGAATGGTAGTATCCACTAATATACATATAGGAAGGTGATGAATGGCTTGGCAGTTACAATACTATATGCCACTGGCAAATTCTGGCTAGATTCCTCTGTATTGCCATTTCCTGGGATGATATTCCAACTGTCTGTGTGGAACAACTCTGTCAGAATAGATGCTATCAGATTTGTGAGGTAGGTTCGGAGAGGATTTGGGTTGTTGTACTGCATGTTCTATAGGTGATGACTAAGCTTCTGATGGAGCTATGTGAGCTAGAAATAAGTGTTGATGGAGTTATGAGCTACTCAGTGTCCTATATCCTCTTGGAACAGAGGGAGTAAAAGGTTAAAATAGATGTAATAAATTAGTTAGATGTTAAATCCAAGAGGATTATCTTGTAAGTTATTCCATGTTAAAGTGTTTCAGCCTTCAGGTGATTTGCATATCATGCCTAGAAACTCATGATACTACTGATCTGTACAACATGTCTAGGGTCTATTGACCTAATCAATTCTAGGTTTAATTATCCATTTTAGTTGATCAGAGAAAAATAGAGTTTCAGAGTATCACAAGAATTATTCTTATTGTATTTTTTTTTACTGGTTTAGCAATCAATTGTGGACTTTTTGTTTTGTTTTTTTGCTTCTTTCTAGAATGGTCTTCTACATCTTCCCTATTTAGAGAATATTATATTATAAAGGACTATTTTAGGCCCAACCAAAGGACCTTCAGGTAATTGATGCTTAAATCATGGGAAGGCCAAACTATAGATTGCTAACACAATTGAGGAGCTAGTAGAGATGAAGGGACCTTCCAATGTTATGCAAGTCATCACACACAATCCCCAATCATTCAGATTAGCAGACCCAAGTCTTGAAGGATTATAAGATCAAATTTTTGTGACCCATTGTAAGATCAAATCTTAGTGACCTTGTGTGTCTATCTCATTTTTAACTCTAGGCTTAAAATCAATTGCAGCTATATTTCCCTGGAGGAAAATGTATGTGATATAGGTAAAGAAATAAAAATTCATATAAAATTTTGTGAGCCCTTTTTTCTATCTCATTTACATGGATGTTTTCTATGGTTGTTGAATGAGTAGGGCATGCTCGAGATGGGTGCCATGGGCATGGCAAAGCCAACGGTGAAATGTAATGTTCTTGTAATCATTGCGTTGCTCCTATTCAAGACCACCTACTTTCAAAATTAAGATTAATACAGACAAGCCTTGCTATGAATCCCTGGTTTCAAAATAAGCTTGGACAATATAGTAAATTCACCTAGATCCAATGAGAAATCATTCTTAACACAATAAAAAATGGTTTGACCACGTACAAATTTGAAAAGTAAAAGTAACTGAAACCATGGAAAGTGACTTAACACAATATTCTGCACAAATTGTGTCTAATGCGGAAAAATGGGCAGAGGTTGCAACCCTAAATCAGGTGTCGTCCTTTCACTTCTCCATTTTGGCAGGTTGAAAATAATGTTTCAGACTCTCATTTCTCCATTTTAGCGGGCTATACCTGAAAATTAGGTTTATCACTTCTCCATTTTGGCGGGTGATTGAAAATAAGGTCAGGTTTCAGAGCATGTTTATTAAAATGAAAATTATGGCCAAGATTTTAATAATGAGCACATTTGAAATCAACAAGCTTTTATTCTCTTTCATCTTTTTGTCTAGGTTTTTGCTTAATTATTTTTTATTTTTGATCTTTATGTTTGTGGTTTCTTTAATTGTAATGTATATATTTCATTTTTCTTATATTCCTTTGTTTATTATATCATCTTTTATATATTATCTTATATATTTTTTAATCTTTTATTTTTTCTTCTCTATTTTTTGTAATTCTATTTCTATTGTTATTGGTTTGTAATTTTGTAGATTATCTCCTTAATTTCAATTTATTTTATTCCTTTTATGAATTGGTTCTTTATTTGGGTTCTTTTATCCTCATGTACTTGGTTTTTAATTTTTTCATTTAATTTTTTTGTTTTTAACATTAATATTTAGTATTTTAAGAAATAAGCATAGCTCCTTTCTCTTTCTTTCTTTGTGTCAAGGTTTTTGCATTTTTCTTTTTAGATTTGATCTTTATGTATGTATTGTGAAGCTATTATGCAATTTGCATAATGTTATTATATAAGCTTTATTATTTTTATAAGCATATGTATATCATATGTTCATTATATAATCATTATTTATATATTTTACATATGTAAATTATAGATCATTATATATATATATATATATATATATTCTTTTAGTTGTTGTGCCTCTCTCTCTTTAGTTTTCAATTTTCATTTCTTTACTTCTTTGTCATATTTAGCTTTTTAAAAATTTCATTCTCCTCTTCTCTTTTATTTATTTATTTATTTATTTTTCTCTCATTAAAAATTTCAATCAACTCTTTTGTTGGTTATCTCCCTCTCGACTTCTTTCCCCTCTTCTTTTTAAGCATATTGGGTCTCTGTCTAACCATCTTTCATCTCCTTATGCTCTTTATCATCCTAATGATGGATCACTAAGTGTGATCCGACTCAAACACAATCTAAATCTAGAAATAGCAAACTATAAATGTTGAATACATATATTAAATTATTACTAGCAATTGCACCTTGGTATGCAATAGGTACGCTGAAAAGGTATGAAAGGTCAATTAGAGAAAATTTTGGTGTATTTTTTCAGACATATGTGTAGTACATGAGGTCAATTGGTAGGTCATTTGGAAAATGATGTTGTTTATGTAACAAAGGTCTCAATTAGCATTCACTCAATAAATATGTATTTTAAATATAATTTTTCATTAGACAAAATTATATATTTGTAATAGTGAATTTATTACAGGAGTTCAGTTTATTTTTTCTCTATCCACCTCTCTATATCTTATGTTTATCTTCCTCTCCATTTTGTCCTTCTCTCTCTCTATATCTTATCTATGTCTCCCTCTGTCTTTTATGTCTTTCTCTCTCTATAAGTTTGTCTGTCTATATCAAACGTCATGCTACCTTGAGCATAACTCCCCAAGGACACATACCATTCTTGGATTTTTGGCATGAAACAAGTAATCAAAAGTTATTTTTTCTTGTCTCTATCTCTTTTTCCCTTTCTTTCTCTTATATTTTTATCTCTTTTGTATTATCTCTTTTTTTTCTATTCCTTTCTCTTTCAATCTTTCTCTCCATCTATGTCTCTGTTCCTCTTTATCTCTCTACCTCTATATTTCTTTGTCTCTATCTCTTTTTTTTTTTTATCTCCATATTTATCTCTTCTATTATAATTTAACTAATTTATATAATCATACTTGTAAACTATTTGTAATATCATTATTTTCCTGTAGTAAATGTAGAGTATGTAAACTTATAAGTAGCGTAGTATATATTTGAGAATTGTATGCATATTTATCTTCCACACTACATAGTTGGGCCCTTTAAGGAGTTGGGCATTCAATTTACAAGAAACTTTGGTGTTCATGTGATGACACCACAAAAAAAAATTATTCCACAAAAAATATTTATTAGTAGTTTTATTTGTAATATTTTATTATTAATTATGGTGGGCTACGATTGAAAATAAGGTCTTGACGAAGGTTTTAGAGTATGTTTATTAAAATGAAAATTATGGCCAAGATTTTAATAATGAACACATTTATTTAGTTATTTATTTAGTCATTTTTATTTGTCTGGTATTAGTCATTTATTTACTCATTTTTATTTGTCTGATATTAGTCATTTATTTAGTCATTTAGTTGTGATTTTACCCAATGACCAAATTAGTCACTTATAAATGACCAAATTAGTCATTTACTTTCCAAATACTACTAGTGTTAGTCACGTGACTAAAACTTTTAGTCATGTGACTAAAATTTTTAGTCACGTAGTCATTTATTTTCCAAATTCTACTAGTGTATGCAGAGTATTTCTTTACACATGTCATATCGAGGATATCCGGTCTTGATGAGCCAGTACCAACATTTGATGATGATGAGAGAGCACCGCAACACTCACCAAGATGGAGGAGGGATGGGGGAGATGGTGATGATGAGGAGGGAGATAGTGGGGATGTAGGAGATGATGAAGATGGAGGAGGTGCAAGTGGCGGCCAAATACTGGACTTTAGAGTACCCCAAAGGAGGAGATCTACGGTTCTCTCAGGATAGTAGCAAGCAAGACCATTCCAAATTCAGATTCATGTGCCTTCCCATTAGTAGTAGGAATAGATAGATTCCTTATAGTTATAGGTGGATAGCTTACAGGGAAAGCTAGCATAGGTACAAGAGCAGATTGCCTCTTTGACAACAGAGAGAGATGCTGCGAGATAGAGATGTAAGCATGCAGAGGCCTTAGCTGAGAGATTACAGAGAGTGTTTGAGGGAACTACTATAGGAGATATGATCAGAGAGGTTTGAAATTCAACCCGAGAAGCATAGTACTACAAATTACAATATTATTAGGAGGTTCCTACAGAGCAGCATGCCCCTAGTTATGCACAGTCTGTCAATGCTAGGTTAGGTCAGAGTCAGTCACGAACTACGAGTAGGGGTGTGACTGGGCCACCTCCCAGAGATCCATCAAGCAAAGATCTAGGTACAGGTCCATTGGTGGTGCAGTAACAGGCACAACAAGGCCTACAACGTCTAGGGGGAGTAGCATGTAACTTTTGTGTTCACATTTGATGTACTGAGACTTGATGTATTCACTTATTCAGTTGGGGACTTTATGACTTCCTGCCATTTTGCTGATGTATCTCTTTGTATGTTGTAATATCATTGTACACTTGACATTGATAATTTTGAGATTATATGAGATGCAACAGAGACTATTGATCTATTTGTTGTCTACATGCTTTTATGATGAATGCTTATGATGAATGCATTTGATTTCTGCTCTATATGCTATGTGATGTCTATATGATTATGCCATGGTTGTGTATGGATGCAATAATGAAATGATGATGCATGGATTATGATGCTATATGGTTTGAAGGATGATGCTTTGTGATATATGGGATGGATTTGATCATGTAGATAAGATGTGATGCACTTTATTTTTGTATTTTTTCTAATGCAAATATATGCTCTAATGCATGGATGGATGAACGATGACAATACTTTCTAATGTATGTATGATATGATAATGATTATGCAACTACATGTGAATGATATTTTTTTTGTTAATGTCAAATGTACTCAATCCTTTAATGAGAGAGATAAAGTCATTTTGGAATTGGCTAGCCTTGGAAAACCTAAAATGCACATGCAAAACTAAAATGGATGCAATCTATCTTAACCATGCAAATCTAAATATGCAATGTTGTCATCTTGTCAGCTGATTTGTTGTGCTTGTTATCATCATTGAGCTTTTAATATTTTGAAAGTTAGTACAAACATCGATGGTATAATTAAACCATTATGACCTGAGTACAACTTCCATGGATTTTTGATATTGCAAGGTAATACAAACATCTAGGTATAATTGAACCAAGATGACCTGAGTATTGCTTGCGTAAAGCAAACAAGAGTTAATCCTTTTCCTATGCAAATATTGAATTTCATCAATGATACTTTGTAGATCACGTCCCACAACAAATTTACATAGTAGTAATGATCAACTCACAGACAACAGACAAAGAAAAATATCATACTCCATCATAGCTTCTCTAGTCCATGACATCCTTGAGTTGCTCTACAGAGATGATAACAAAAATCAAGATACAACAGTTGAAAATTTATGATAAAATGATTAAACCATGATTCAGAAGAACATCATCTAGTGAGATTTGGTTTTGATCGATCTTGCTGTTGATTTGGATGGTTGGTTTTCTAAAGATTGTGATTGATGTTCAATGTTGAGTTTCGTTGCGATCGTTATGTTTGCTATGTTGTCTTACTGTTGTTTGTTTTTTTATTTTAAGTTCAAAGTAGATTTCCCCCAGTGAGTTTAGGATTTTCCCCTAGTGAGAAACCAACCACTTATTGTGAAAGTGTTCAATGATCACCAAGCCAGGGTGAGACAAGACTGCAACACCCATATATGTACATGAGGTTTTATGATGGACATGCATAATGATGGAAAAAGCGGATGACTGACACACATTCCAATAGATGGAAAATCCAATCTATCACAAATAGCGCCTATTGCCAAGTTTTCACTACTTGTTTTTATTGCACCTTTTTTTCAATTTTATGATTTTATGATTTTTTCACTTTTTTGATTTTTTCAATTTTTTGCTTTTTTTGTATTTTTTGGATTTTTCTTCTTTTTTACTTTTTTTTTGGATTTTTCATCTTTTTTACTTTTTTTGGAGTTTTTTTTACTTTTGTGCTTTTTTTAGATTTTTCTACTTTTTGAACCATCTACTTGATGAGTTATGTATAAAAATTCTTGAGATGAATGTTGTTGATAGGTTCTTCAAACAGGTCCCCTTCGGGTGTAGATAACTAATATGCTCTAGATCCATATACTGATACAATGACAAAAGGACCTAGCTAATTAGGTTCAAATTTTGCCTTCTTTTTCTGATCTTGTTGATTGCGAGGATTCTCTTTTAGTACCAAGTCGCTGACTTGAAATGTTCTTGGTCTTACCTTGTGATTATAGCTCATTGAAATTCTTTGTTGATAAGATTTCAGATGATCAACAACATGTTGACGACATTCATCTAACAACTCCAACTCCTATAGTTTGGATACTCGATAGTCTTCCTTTGAAATGATCCCTTTCAATGATACCTAGAGTGAAGGTAACTCAACCTCAATAGGTAAGATGGCTTTTGATCCATACACAAGGGCATATGGTGTGGCTCCTGTAGGGGTGTAGATGCTAGTACGGTATGCCCACAAAGTAGGGTTTAGTTGAACATACCAGTCACATCCAACATCATTGACATTTTTTTTCAAGATTTTAAAAAATGGTCTTATTTGAGGCTTCTGCTTGGCCATTCCCTTGAGGGTAATAAGGTGTGGAAAATCGGTGTTGGATATGAATTTTTTCACAAAGTTCTTGTACATCTTGGTTTTTGAAGGGTCTACCATTTTCAGTGACAATGGAGCGAGGGATGCCATACTGACAGACAATGTAGTTCAGGATGAAAGAGGAAATTTATTTACCAATGATCATGGTTAATGGGACTTCAATCCACTTTGTGAAATATCCAGTAGTTGTGATTATGAATTTATGTCCATTAGAGGAAGATGGATGAATCTTACCCACAAGATCAAGTCCCCATTGACAGAAAGGCCAGGTCGATGTGAATGGTTGTAGCCCCTACGCCGATGCATGTATGAGATTTCCATGGACTTGACACTTCTTGCACTTCTTAACAAATTGAAAAGATTCTTTCTCCATGTTCGACCAATAATATCCCAAGCGTAGGAATTTCTTAGTGAGAGTAAGACCACTTGAATGAGTACCACAAATACCTTCATGAACTTATCATAAGGTGGTTTCAAATTCGTCACATTCAAGACATTGGAGGAGAGTACCATTGAGACCTCATCAATAAAGTGTATTAGCTATTAGGGTGTGTTGGGTTGCTTGCCAGAAAAAGTTGCATTTTTGGTTATGAGATAGATCAGGTGGAAGGGTATTGTCTCTTAGATAGGTATAAATCTTCCCATAGATTAAGGAATTAACATCAACTAGATGGCACATGACTTGGGATTCATGATTATCATATGCGGGAGTAAACAATTGTTCCACCATGAATTCATAACGACTTCATTTTTCTGGTATTTGTAAAAGAGAGGCAATGGTTTCCATGGCATCTGCAACTTTGTTGTCTACTCTTGGAATTTGTTCAAACTTTATCTCAACAAAGTATTTCTTGAAGTCATCTACCATTCTCTTGTATGGCATCAGCTTGTCATCTTTTGTTTGATAGTCATCATTAACATGATTGATGACTAATTGAGAATCTCCATAAACTTGTAATTTTGTGATTTTCCATTCCACTACTACCTTGATACCAATGATTAATGCTTCATATTCAGCCATGTTTGTGCAAGGGAACATCAATCTGTAAGATTTTGGGATAGTGTGTCCTTGAGGAGTAACAAATAAGATCCCAACACCCAATCCATGTTGAGTGTAAGACCCATCAAAGTATAATATCCAATGTTGTGCCGTCATTGTTGTCAAATTCACTCAATATCATCATGATTGCTCTTCTATCCATATATTGAATGTCAAATTCACTCAATATCATCACCCACTTTGCTAATCTTCCTGTTAGAGTGGCTTTGCTGAGTAGATATTTTAATGGATCTATCTTGGTTATTAGTTTGATGGTATGTGTTAACATATAGTGTCGCAATTGTTGAGTAGCAAACACTACTGCCAAACAAGATTTTTCAATGAATGTATAGTTAATTTCATAGCCACTTAGTGTTCTACTGATGTAATAGATGGTCCTTTCTTTTCCTGTAGAGTCTTCTTGTGCTAGAAAAGCTCCCAAAGATACCTTAGTAGTTGCTATGTAGAGTAGAAGTGGTTTTCCCTCTATTGGTGGTACCAATATAGGCAGATTCATCACGTATTGTTTCAATTGATTAAAGGCTGCTTCACATATTTCATCCCATCTAAAAGAAACATTCTTGTGTAACAAATGAGTAAAAGGATGAGTTTTATCCACCAGTTGCACGATGAATCTTATGATGGATTGGAATCTTCCTTGTAGAGATCTTAGTTGGCTAATGTTCTTAGGAGGTGAAATTTCCATGATTGCTTTGACTTTTGCTGGATCTACTTCAATGCCTTTAGCTGAGACTATGTATCCTAATAGTTTTGTTGATGTTACCCTAAATACAAACTCCTTTGGATTTAATCACACATTGAACTTTTCCAATCGATTAAAGATTTTATCCAAGATTTCCAAATGTCCTTCCCTAGTGAATGATTTTTCTAGTTGTGTATGTGAAATGTGGGAGAGTTAGAAAATCAATACTAAAGCACACAAACATCAATGAGACGTATTATATTAAATATTTGAATCAAAGAACTACTCTAAATTGCAGTTAAACAAATCTCTAAAAATGTTCCATTGTTCTCTATTCTCAAGGATTCATTAAATCATTTGGCTCTTAGATTTTATATGTGCACTATGATTGTTAGAATGACAACTTGAGAAACGATATGTTGTTCAAAATGCAAGATATCTAAGTTCCTACATGAAACTATGTGATAAAAGCCATGATACTATGATAATGGTGATATTGAAAAATGGATAATGATGTTGCATAAAAAGATAAAATGATTTTGCATATGCTCAAATATTAACTATTGATATGATAAACTAAAATGCAATTACAAACTAAGACATGATTCTAAGTTAAAATGATAAAACAATGCAACTTGATAAATGCTAAATGATTAAATTCTAAATGCTCCAATGCTCCAAAGCTATTCCTGCATAATAAGTTTGCTAAAAGATGTGATGTAAAATGTTGTAGCAAAGGGTTGTATTTATAGGATTTTCAAAGCCTTTTGTGATGTGGCAGCGATCAACGGTCTAGATTCAAGCATGAGGGATGAACGGTGGAGATGGAAGAATCAAGAAGGATGTTCCCTTGACCAAAGACAACATGCCAAATGGATGAAGGAATAAAGTGTGTGAGAAATAAGCCATGTGTTAAAAGTTTGTTGAAGATAATTGGTTGAAAATAATGTAATTAAATATTAGTCATATTTAATTACATGTGACATTTGATGACATGGCCAAAAAGTGTTGTAGACATGTGACTAAATTTGAATTTGAAATTATTCAAACTTAGTACATCAAGGAGATATTTAATTAAATAAAAACAAACTATAGTCATTTGTTCATTTAATTAAATTTAGAAGAATGTTGTTGAGGATGAAGAATTTAGAAAAGTGTGAACTATATAAATAAATTGAGAATTTATTTATAAGTAGATGAATTAAATGAGATCATTAATTAAATAACTAGTATTTAATTAATTAATTGTCTTGACCGATTTTAGGTGTATACATTTTTCCCCTCTTTGAAGTAATTTGTTTACACGTTGCTTCAAAGAAGAAAAAAATTGCCGCTGATGTCGACAATTTTGTTTTTCAATGCCCTAGATGCAAATTTTCAAGTGATAACAAATATATGCCCCCATTGGAGATAAATCGGTGAATTTTTGAATTTTTAGGATTTTTTGGAATTTTTGAAAATTTTGACGATTTTTTGATGATGATCTCAAAATTTTATGTTGTTGCACGATTTATCTCCTGAAAAATGATGTTAAAGCCACTAGGTGATGATTTAATGAATTAAAGCCCCTTTGAAAATAAAATAAAACAACCCCATAAAAATGCCACTTAATTAACCTTAAGAGGTTAAAAAGTTGGATTAAAAGTTCATTTGAGCATTTGCATTTTGAAAACTTGAGAGTGATTAGCAATTTAGCAATTTGGAGCAAAATGGTGATCCTTTACCACATACATCGGTTCGAGCATGTCAGACGTCACAACTGCTCGGCAACGTACGAACCTCCAGTATGTACCCCAAAAAATTGCCTCGTAATTTGTGCAATTTATTTTCCTTCTCGTTTTCATGTTTGAATTTGGGTTTTAATTTTTCTAGTGCATTCAGTCGCCGCAATAGCACATAGGATGTCTATTATAGTGCATAGAATAAAGTAGCGCTTAGGGTTAGCAATTTAGCGCATAGCTTGATGTAGCGCATAGGTGTGTTGAAGTAGCGCATTCAATAACTGTTGTAGCCCATAGGATGCTTTAGTGCTTAGGTGAATTGATTTAGCGTGTTGATGATATGATGTAGCACATAGGATGAATCGATGCATTGGGACCATGTTTTGACACATCCGTGAAATTGTCTAGTGCATTGGATAGTTCGGTGCATAGAAGCTCTGTTATAGCGCATAGATGATTTTTTCTAGCGCATAGAGTTTTTTAGTGCATTGAAGCACTGTTCTAGTGCATTGGTGAAATTTTAGACCAGATTGATGATTTTCTTGATTAGACTCCTTGATTTTAATGATATTTGATCGCGTCAGCCTTTGATTTGATGATGATTGATGATTTTGATAGATTAGATGTCCATTGATCTCATGACAAGTGAGATTTAATGATAGGATGATTGATTGATTGACCTCATGATAGGCGAGGTGCATTGATTGATTGATAAACCTCATGATAGGTGAGGTTGAATTAATTGATGAACCTCATCATAGGCGAGGTGCATTGATTGATTGATAAACATCATGATAGGTGAGGTTAAATTGATTGATAAAGCTTTAGATAGGCGAGGTTGAATTGATTGATGAACCTCATGATAGGTGAGGTTGAATGATAGATTGATACTCACGAGATTTAATCAAAGTCTCACCAGAGTTGATTAGATTGATAGGCTGATTGATTTTGATTGATTGATTAGCTGATTGATGTCGATTGATTGATTAGCTGATTTGCAATTTTGTGATGATAGGAGCCTTTGATGAGTCTAAAAATTAGGGAGCATTTCCATAGGATGTGGGAATTGATTCCACACTTGACACAGTCTGAGGTGGCTGTTATCACACGATGCAAATTATCATCTCTTATTGATATTCCCCAGATTAGGATCAACAGGGGTTTGTTGACAACATTAGCAGAGAGGTGGCATAGTGAGCATAACACCTTTCATTTTCCCACTGGTGAGATCATAGTTACTCTAGAGGACGTATATCGAATTCTTGTTGTGGGAGGGTTGGTGTTATATGATTCTTAGGAGCAGGGTGGGATTGATGCACTATGCAGAGTTTTCAAGGATGGGACGATATGCGGCTATGAGATTCCCTAGAGAGATATGGTCGATGCTTATGCGACATTTCCTTTTGTTCTTGCTAGATTTATTGTAGGGTTCCTTTGTCCTGATTACAAGTCAAAGGAAATTTTAGTTGGATGGGGTTGGATTTTGGAGAGCATGATTGCTCAAGGTACTAGATATGTGTGGGGATGTTGCATGCTTGCACATTTGTATCATGATTTGCACTATGTGGTCTACCTTCAAGGAGCTAGTTTATCAGCTAGGGTTACATTGCTTCAGGTTTGGGCCTGGGAGCATTTAGCAGTTGCACTGCCAGTTGGAGACAAAAATTGATCTACCATGAGATCGTATGCACATATTTATGCTGGTTGAGTTGCTCATCCTAGGCTGGGAAAACTCGAGTACTAGAGGAGGACATTGGATGATCTCGAGTATGTGGTATGGTGGCCATATCTGGATTGTGAGTAGTGGCCGAAGGACGACACTAAGATGTCATTTTTGTGTCAGCCCATGTACTTGATTTGGCGGACCCAATTTATTATTGAGAGATTCTTGTTGTTGCGGTTACTTAAATAGTATGGCAGGGTCCAGGGCATGCCCCAGGGTGTGGCCCATTATGCACAATGATAGGTATATGCGATAGAGTGGGGACCTATTCTATCTTATGATGCAGTAGTTCAACCTTTCCAAGGATTATAGGACATGATATGGGAGGTGCATCTAGAGATTGTCGAGGCTCTAGTATCAAAGGAGTATGCTCAGTACATGTTTACGCATCCATTCCCATAGATCACCATCCCAGATGAGCTAATGCCATTGCTAGAGGAGGAGGGGGTAGGAGGTCATGGGAACAGGTGGCAGAGAGAGGAGGAGGAGGAGGAAGAGTTGGAGGATAGTAGTGATGACGGTGATGGTGATGGAGATGGCAGAGATGATGATGAGGGTGATGGGGGAGGAGATGAGGGTGGAGGAGGACCAAGGTCAGATATTGGAGAGATGAGAGTGCCTTGCAAGAGGCAACATTTGGAGATTTGACTACCCTCGTTGTAGTAGCAGACACAGATTCCTACACTATAGGTATAGGTTGAGACACTGTAGGGTCAACTTGAGCAGGTTCAAACTTTACTAGCACAAGCCCAGGGGTAGATTACTGTACTGACAGTAGAGAGGGATGTTGTGAGACAACAAGTACAATAGGTACATGCCTAGCTCACACAGGTCCAAGCTTAGGGATAGGATCAGATGTAGGCATAGGTTTCCACACTTATTGTAGAGAGGGACACTCTGCAACAACAGGTGGAGTAGGCCGAGGGTATTTCAGAGAGACTACAACAGGTTGTAGTGGTTGTTGGTGCATCAGATTATTTCAAAGAGATGCATCGTACTACGTAGGAGGTAGAGTTTTACAGAGTTAGATATCATGATGCAGTTCCTCCAAAGTGGCGAGAGAGTTTTGCACAGTCCCGGTCAAGGAGGTCCTAGTCTTAGACCACTAGCAGGGGTGTTACACAACCGCTTGTTGGAGACCGGAGAGATCCTAGTGCAAGTCCGTTAGGTGGGGGAGGCACTGGTCATGTGATGCCAACACCATCTGGGGGGAGCATGACATAGCTCTGATTTCTAATTTTTTGATGTACTTTGGACATGTATACATTGATGTATATGAGACATTGACGATGCACCTCTTTGATTTCAGACATTATGGTACACTACCATTTTTGATATTGATGTATCTCTTTATACCCTTGGATATCCTTGTGCACTTTGACATTATGATTTTGAGGTTATATGATATGTGGTGATGATTATGATCTATGTGCCTATTATGATGTTATATGATGATGATCATGATAATTATGATGGATGCATTTGAATTCTATTATTTATGCAGTGTGATGCTCTATATGATGATAATATGATATGTTTGGATGCAAATGATGATGCAACTAATGTGTTATGATTCTATGATGCTTTATGAATGATGCCTATGTGATGGATTTTACTATGCCAATGTAATGTGATGTATTTTATGTTTTTGTAATTTTTTAATGCAAATAGATGATGCAATGAATGGATGACTATATTTAATGTGATGGTGCATAGTTTTATGTGTTTATGATGTTTATATGATGATGATGATGATGATATGATAATGCATGATTCTATGTGTTTTATGCTATGTGAGATGGATTTGATTATGCAAATGATGTATGGTGTGTATGTGATGATCTAGTTAGTCCTTTGCCAGTCTTGGATTTGAGTAATAACAAATTCATTTCCACTACTGGTTTTAGATGTTCATAACAATGGCATTATATCTTCACTATTGGTTTTAGATGTTCATAACAATGGTATTATATCTTCATTGACCAGTCATGTTAGCAACTTTTTCTTCTTTGAAATCTTACTCTGTTGGATATCTCTTTCAATCTTCTTATGCCATGTCATGTTTTATGAAATGATTTGGATTATGCAAGTGAGTTGCGATGCACTTCTTTTTGTGTTTTTGATGTGGATCTTATGATGTGATTTATCGATAGATGAATACAAATGATGATGCAACTGATGTGTTTTCTATATGAGAATGATGTGCTTTTGGTAATGTCAAGTGTACTCAATCCATTGAGAAGAGAGATAACCTCATTGTGAAATTGTTGCAGCTTTGGAAATCCCATAGATACAGATGCAAATTATCATGGATGCAATCTAACTTAACCATACAGATCTAATATGAAAATGTTGTCATTCGTAACAGCCGATTTGTTGTGCTTTTTATCATCATTGAGCCTTTAAAATGTTGAAAGTGAGTACAAACATCAATGGTATAATTAGACCATTATAACTTGAGTACTACTTCCATGATTTTTGATATTGCAAGTTAACACAAGCATCTAGGTATAATTAAACCGAGATAACCTGAGTATTGCTTGCATAAATAGACAAGAGTTAACCATTTTCCTATGCAAATTCAAAATGCCATTAGTGATACTTTGTAGAGCACGTCTTGTGACAATTTGCATAGTAATAATGATCAACTCACAGATAGTAGACAAAGAAAATTCATACTCCTTCCTAGCTCCTCTAGTTCAATACATCATTGAGGTGCTCTAGAGAGATGATAACAAAAGTCAAATTACTACAATTGAACATTCATGCTTGACATGATAAAGCCATGATTTAGAAGGAACATCATCCATTTGAAGTTCATTTTTGGTTTGATTGATTTGGCTATTTGATTTGGATGGTTGATGTGTTTCTGATGGTGATTGATGTTCAATGTTGAGTTGCATCATGATTGTTGTGTTCATTATGTTTGTCCTACTGTTGTTTGTTTGTTGGTTCAAACTCAAAGTTTATTGCCCCTAGTGAGTTCAGGATTTTTCCCCCAATCTAGGGTGAGACACGACTGTGATGCTAGGATATGTACATGAAGCTTTCTGATGATAGGTAGATAGATGGAGAAAGTGAATGTTCGACATGCTCAAATAGATGGAAAAGCTAACCTATCACAAATAGCGCAAGTTGCCAGGTTTTCACTACTTGTTTTTTTATTCACTTTTTCAGATTTTCAGATTTTTTTGATTTTTTTGATTTCACTTTTTTTGATCTTTTTTAATTTTTTTGTTGTTACCAAGACACTTATTTTCCAGGTTTTCATCAAGGCAACCATTTTTTCAGGACATTTTCTAATGTTTTTGTATTTTTTCAAGATTTTTTCTGATGCACTGGATGATTCAGGTGTAGAATTTCTTGAGATGCAGGTTATTGAGGGGTTCATCAAACAAATCCCCTTTCAGTGTGGACAACTGATATGATCCTAATCCGAAGACTGATACAATAACAAAGGGACCTAGCCATTTTGGTTAAAATTTCCCCTTCTCTTGATCCTGTTGATTATGGTGATTCTCTTTCAAGACTAAGTCACCCACCTGAAATGTTCTAGGCTTTACTCTATGATTGTAACTTCTGGATATCCTCTATTGATAGGATTTCAAGTGATCCATTGCATGTTGATGACATTTATCCAATAGTTCCAATTACTGTAACCTAGACACTTTGTAGTCCTCATTTGAAATGATCCCTTTTAGTGACACTCAGAGTGATGGTAGCTAAACTTGAATAGGTAGAATGGCCTCTGATCCATAGACTAGAGCATAGGGTGTGGCTCTTGTCGGGGTGTAGATGCTGGTTCGATAAGTCCACAAAGCAGGTTTCAGTTGAACATGCCAATCACGCCCAACCTCATTGATGGTTTTCTTCAAGATTTTTAGGATAGTCTTGTTTGAGGCCTCTGCTTGGCCATTTCCTTGAGGATAGTATGGTGTAGAAAATCGATATTGGATATGAAATCTTGACATAGTTCTTGGACATCTTGGTTTTTGAAAGGTTTGTCATTATCTGTGATAATAGATTAAGGAATTCCATACCGACAGATGATATAATTTAGGATGAATGATGAGATTTATTTTCCTATGATGGTGGTTAGGGGAACTGCTTCAATCCACTTTGTAAAGTACTCTATGGCTATGATGATGAACTTGTGTCCATTTGATGAAGATGGATGAATATTGCCTATGAGGTCCAATCCCCACTGAAAAAAAGGCCATGTTGATGCAAAAGGTTGCAACTCTTGTGCCAGTGCATGTATCAAGTTTCCATGGATTTGACATTTCTGACACTTCTTGACATATTGAAAGGATTCATTCTCCATATTCGGCCAGTAGTATCCCAAACGTAGGAGTTTCTTAGCTAAAGTTAGGCCACTTGAATGTGTGCCACAAATACCATCATGGACCTCATGTAAAGCAGTTTTAGCTTCATTACATTCTAGACACCGAAGGAGAGTACCATCAAGACCTCGTCGATAAAGTACATCACTATTAGGGTGTGTCGAGTTGCTTGTCGGATGAAATTTCATTTTTGGTTCTAGGGTAAATCAGGTGGGAGGGTATTGTCTTTCAGATAGGTGTAGATTTTCCCATAGGTAGAAGCATCAGCCTCAACTAGATGGTAGATGACTTGGGATTCGGGGTTGTCATAGGATGGGTTGAACAGTTGTTCTACCATGAACTCATAACAGGCTCATTTCTCAGGAATCTATAAGAGAGAAGCAATGGTAGCCATGGCATCAAAAACTTTGTTGTTGCCTCTAGGAATCTTCTCAAAGTTTATCCCCACAAAGTACTTTTTGAAGTCATCAACCATTCTTTTATATGGCATTAATTTGTCATCTTTTTTTTGGTAATCATTATTCACTTGATTAATGACTAGTTGTGAATCACCATAGACATGTAACTCTGTGATCTTCCACTCAACCGCTACTTTGATTCCAATGATTAATGCCTCATATTCAACTATGTTGGTGTAGGGAAACATTAGTCTGGAGGACTTGGGAATGGTATGTCCTTGTGGTGAGATAAATAAGATTCATGTGCCTGATCCATGTTGTGTATAAGAGCCATGAAAGTACAGCATTCATTGTTGTGTAGATATTGTAAGGATATCAACATCTGGAAATTGAATGTTCATTAGATGATTGTCTTGCAATGGTGCTTCAGTTAGTTGATCTGCTATGGCTTGACCTTTGATTGCTTTTCTATCCATGTACTAGATTTCAAACTCACTCAATATCATGACCCATTTGGCTAGTCTTCCTGTTAGTGAAGCTTTGTTGAGTAGATACTTTAAGGGATCAATTTTAGCTATGAGTTTAATGGTGTGAGTCAACATGTAACGTCTTAGTTGTTGGGTAGAAAATACTACCACGAGACAAGCTTTTTCAATAAAAGTGTAATTGATCTCATAACCATTCAAGGTCCTACTAATATAATAGATTGGCCTTTCCTTCCCTGCAAAATCTTCCTGTGCCAATAAAGCGCCCAAAGATATCTCCATTTTTGAAATGTAGAGTATCAATGGTTTCTCCTCAGTTGGTGGTACCAGTATGGGAGGTGACATCAGATATTGCTTGAGTTGATTGAAGGTTGTTTCACACTTTTCATCCCATTTGAAAGTGAAATTCTTAAGGAGCAAATGATTGAAAGGATGAGTTTTGTTGGCCAATTGTGTGATGAACCTTTGGATAGATTGGAATGTTCCTTGCAAAGATCTGAGCTGGCTGATGTTTTTAGGAGGAGGCATCTCCACGATGGCTTTAACTTTTACAGGATCCACCTCAATACCTTTGGCTGACACAATGTATCCCAAAAGTTTAGTTGATGTTACACCAAATACACATTTCTTGGGATTTAACCTCACATTGAATTTCTCCAGTCTGGTGAATATCTTGTCTAAGATTTCCAAATGTCCTCTAGTGTAGGATTTTTCCAATAGATCATCTACATAGTCTTCCATAAAAGTGTGCATCATGTCATGGAAGATGGTGGCCATTTCTCTCTGATATGTGGCTCCAACATTTTTCAACCCAAAAGGAATTACATTCTAGTAGAAAGTGCCCCAAGGACATGTGAAGGTTGTTTTGTCTTGATCTTCAGGTGCAATTTTTATCTAATTGTAACCTAAAAATCCGTCCATAAGTGATGAAATTTTGTGTCCCACTATCAAGTCTACTATGATGTCAGTGTTAGGTAGAGGAAAATCATCTTTCAAGCAAGCCTTGTTGAGATCCCTAAAATTTGTGCATATCCTAATGATTTTATCTAGTTTTGAAATAGGAACAATGTTTGATATCCACTCAACATAGTCAATAGGTTTGATAAATCCCACATCTAACAATTTCTTCAACTCAACCTTCACCAAGAGAGCGATATGAGGATGCATTTTTCTCAACTTTTGCTTGACTAGTTTTATCCCAGGTGGTAGTTATAAATGATGTATGATGAGTTCTGGATCTATACCGGGCATGTTAGTGTAAGACCACGCAAATTTGATTTTCCTTTCTTCAAAGAACTTAGTGAATTTTGGCTTTTCTTGCTCTATCATTGATGCCGCTAGATGTAAAGTCCTGATTGTTTCATCAGTACCAACATTGATGGATTGTGTTGGTTCAATTAGTACAAAAGATATCTCTTGATAGTACTCTGGAAGAGTGTCAAATCTCCCATCTTTTGGTGCCTCAAAGAGTTTTTCACCATCAGATGCGCTCTTTATTTTGATTTTTTCTTGATCTAATGCTGCCATTGAATGGTTTTCACCATTAGATCTATTTTTGACATTTGTTGTTTTGTAGCTGAGAGATTTGGCACTCTCCTCATCTAAAGCACCATTATGAGATTCAATGATGGAACATGTTTTATGGTTATCAAAACAGAGGAAGTTTACGATGGCATCATCGTTTGGAAAGGTGGGTAGATCCAGTAGCTCAGATTGGTCCTGATCAATCAGTTCAGGGTGTATCAAGGGAAAGGAATCGTTGGATTGGCTAAGGTAAGAAGGGGTGAGTGTCATGATGGCAATGTTGTCAAAGTTTCCAATAGCAATATTGAGGTCTATGATGTTACTCTCTTCCGAAGTATCTATCTCACTTGAAGTATGATCATCTTCACTTGAGTCATCGATATGTTGTGATCCAATTTCAAGTGGTCTAGAACTCAAGCTTTTTCCCTCTATATGTATTGGTGTATACTTCTATATCACATAGATTTCCTTATCATGATAAGATTCTTCGGAGAAGGAATCCCATTCATACTCATTATAATCTGTTTCAAAACTATCTCTCAATTGGAGGATTCTCTCAACAACCTGCTACTTGGTTTCTTCTTTTGATTCTTCTCTATATCTGAATCCTATTTTGTCTATGGCATGCATTGTGATAGGTTGTATTGGTTCTATGATGCCTTCTTTCCTTTTACCGATAGGACCTTTTCCCTCATATCCCATCTTTTCTAGGATTGTCTTCCCTTTGCCATATTGCTTTGTTTGTACACTTGAGGTGGATGCTTGTGACGATTCTTCATCTTTGTATAACTAGTTTAAAACCTCCTTGTCATCTGATTCATCCACTAATGTGCCTACTCTTACAAAGGTGTCATCAAAGAGTGTGGTTGGTTGTGATGATTGTTGTCTTGATGTTGATGGCTACCCATATGACTTAGGAGAAGATGAAAGTTGTGATAAACATAAGGATTGCTCAAATGAGTATTCCCCCATGCCTTTGTCTTTCAGTTGGATCTTTTCAACTTGTTTTGATAAGGCATTGAGTTGACCTTCATGATTTTGTGGAGTAGGATTACCGATACCATTTTCTTTTGATTGGTCCTTTATCTCAGGCTAGTTTGACGAATAATTTGATGTACTTTCCTAGAGGGAGTGGAATCACTTATACCCTTATCCTTTGATTGGTCCTTTTTCTCAACCCACTTTGACAAGGCATTTAGTTGTTTTCCATCATTTGAGGAATCACGAGTTGGAGCTTCCTTGTTGTGTGGTACAAAAGAATCTTGGGTGGTCTTGAGTGTGTTATAGTTGGGGGTTGTTGGAGTCAGCTGATATAGTGATTTCTTTCCCATTGAAAGGGAACTTCAAACACTAGTGATATGTGGATGGCACTGCTTGCATGTCATGGATCCAGGGACATCCCAAGAGTATGTTGTATGTTAATTCTTTGTCCAATACTTGGCATACTATGTCTTTGACAACTAGTTCCACTTGAATAGGTAGCATCATCAACCCTTGGGAAGATCTCTCCTCGTCATCATATGCTTTTATTGTGATTTTCCTTCTAGAATCAATAGCATTTTCTAAATACCCACGTGCACGAACAAGTTTCAAAGTATAGATATTTAGGCCAACTCCTCCATCTATTAGAACACGTTTAATGTGGTGTTTGTGGATTAAGACCTCAATGTGGAGAGCAACGTTGTGTAGATGGGTGATTGATACATCATCGCATTCAAAAAATGATAAGCAGTGAAGTGCAGTCAAATGTCCCACCATAGTCTGAAATTGGAAAACCTCTAGGTTATTTGGTACAATGGTGGCAACAAGAGCTTGTTCTAAGATTTCTTTGTGAGCGGGTGAAATCTTGAGAAGTTCCAATATGGATATTTGGGTGGGTATTTTCTACAACTGATCAACTATGTTATATTGGGTTGCAGGGACATCAATAGTTGCTTTGGACGTGGAAGGGGTAGCTCCTTTCAATGTTACCTTGGCTTGTCCTCTTGTGATTGCATTGATCGATGATTTGTTTTGTCCTTCTCTGATTTTGATGACATTAATTTGATTGTCATTTGCAATAATGTTGGTGATCATATTTATTGGCACAAGGTCATTGATTTGATGTGAGGTGGTGTCGATATCATGATGCTGATTTTCAATTGTAGCAATGTTTCTTTGGCTCTTGATTTTGATGTCCTTGGTTGGATTCTCAATGACCTCAACACAATGAATGGTAGAATCATGGACATAGTTTATGTTTTTGGCTTTGGTATTTGAAGAAGAAGATTCCCATTTTTTTGTAGTTGGGTAGAGGGTTCTTGAACACTCCATGATCATTGTTTGTTTGGAGTCCTTCCACAAATATTGTCTTGTTGTCAATCAAGTCTTGTATTAAGTGCTTCAATTGCATGTAGTCATTGGTTTTATGTCCTTTGTTTCGATGAAAGTCATAGAAATGTGCATCATTCCACCATGGAGGCTTAACTTGTGGCTTCCAATTTCTTGCCTTTTGTAATGTTATGACTTTAGCTTTAAGAAGTTCCTTTAATGTTGATTCTGATGATTGTCCAAAAGGGGTGAACCTTCTTCGATTTGAGGATGTTTGATATGATGGTTTTCTAGATCCAACATTACCTTGATTGTTTCTTTGGTTAAAATTTTGGTTGTTATTTTGGTTGTTGGGTGGGTTGTTGTTCTAATTAGTTTTGGTGGAAATTGCGGTTAAGTTGAATATAGGTTTTGCATTTTGGGTTTCAATTGCACCATCATTGTTACCCACATACTTGTTTCATTTCCAAAAAATTTCTTTGTCACGGCTATTGTAATTGTTGGATGAATTTGATGAGTTGTTTTCATTGTAAATTTTGATGACTCCTATCTTGACCAAAGCCTCTTCAATCTTGATTCCATTTTCAATCAAGTTTTCGAAGGTAGGTGGGCATTGTAATTCCAATCTATAGCTCATCTCATCATTTAGGTTGTCGATGAATATTTCTATCTTTTCCTTTTCAGGTATAGGATGAGAATATCATGCAAGTAACCTTCTCCATTTTTGCAAAAATACAAGGAATATTCACCCTTTTTTTGTTTCAAGTTGCAAAGATCTTTCATTGTTTTGTCATGTTGAATGTTGTAAGAGTAGTGGGTGATGAACTTGTTAACCAATTCTTCAAAGGTGTTAATTGGTGGTGCAAGTTTGGAGAACCATTCAAGAAATTGTCCACCTAGGCTTTGTGGAAACAATCTCATCAAGTAAGTTTCTTCATATGCAAATTCAAGACTCATGGTTCTAAATTCCCTCACATGATCTATTGGATCAGTTTTTCCTTTGTATTTGTCATACTTTGGGAATTCACAATGTTTGGGAAAAAGGATCATGTGGATACTTTGATCAAACGGGTATGGAAAAATATCTTGTATCAAGTATTGTTTTGAGGTTCCCCTTTGCATATCAAGAATTTGTTGTTGGAGGTTCTTCATTTGATGAGTTAGGGCAACCACTTGTTCAGTATCATTTTCAGGCTTTTTGGGAGGTGTTTTCAATTGATTAACATCAAAGTCATCAGGAAATTTGGCACCTTGTTTAGCTAGAATTAGTAAGTATTTTTCCCCATTTCTTTCAAAAATATTTTCTAAGCATTTGTGGAAGTTTGGATCTTGTTCAAAATTTTGGATATCTTCCTTAGTTATTTATTTCCCTTCATTGTTGTGGATTCTATGGAAAGGATTATCTTCAACTTTAGTCATGGTGTTTTGAGTTTCACTGTTTTGAGTTTCGATGTTTGGAGTTTCGATGCTTTGAGTTCCAATGTTTTGCATTTCGATGTTTTGTGCTTCAAGTTCCTTTTCCTTGAGTTTTTTCTTTTGTAACCTTGTTTGAATGGGCATACAAGTGTTATACTTTGACTAAACTTTGATCTTTGTTTGGAAGAGTTCCAAGGATTACAACTAAGTCAAATAGAATGACAAATTGTATTGATGAGACTAAGTTTGATTTGATTATATAGCTTTGTTTTGTGATGAAAGGATGACAAATCCTGATGATGAAACTTAGCTTAACAATCAAAGGTGTGATAAGTTTGATGATTTAGGCACTTTGAGATGTTAGATCTTGGTTTAGTTTTGAAGGATTTCACTTGTAGAGGCCAATTTTAACAAGTTTAGACTCTGTGGTACTTGAGGAATGATTTTGGGCTTCAAAAGATTCTGAATTTTGGTTCAAACTATGGAACTGGGGATAAATTTAACTCTCAGGTTTTGCATTTAATGGATGCGCTAAAATAGAGCCTGTATGCACTAAAATATTACACAGACGTGCTAAAAAAAAGGATGGATGCACTAGAAAATTGCAAAGATGCACTATAATATTGCCTAAACGCTCTAAAACAGAGGGTCAATGTGTTAAAATATGCAGTGTATGTGCTATAACAGAGGGTAAATGCGCTAGAAGATTGGATAGATGCATTATAAAACTGCCTAGATGTGCTAAAACAGAGAATGAATGCGCTAGAATATTGCATAGATGCACTATAACAGCAGGCGGATGCGCTGCAAGATTGCATAGATGCACTAGAAAATGCAGTGGATGCGCTGAACTGGGAAAATGTCATAGTTTCTTGCAAGTTTGTTTGATTTTTTTGATTTTCCAATTAGAGAATGTTTCAAAGGATGTTTTCTGAATCACTTCCAGTGTGTGATTTTAAAAAAAAATTTATTTAAAAACACATTGGTCAAACACATCAACACATGTACAACTTAAGGCTGTGTAGGACAATATTTAGTAGATTCCCACTTGGATTTTACTCTAGTTGCGCCTACTTTTAGTGGATGATTAGAAGCTTGACCCCACTAGCTCCCCTCCATGACACTCACTTCTATGGGGCAGCCAAGCTTCAGTACCCATGAATCTCCCATGGCATACTTCTCATCTCTACTAAAAGCCACAAAAATGTGGGACAACTTCAAAGGTTAGACCTTTTGCACCAGTAAATAGAATAAGGATTTTGGCTTGCTATATCAAAGGGTTCTAGTATAGGCATTCCGTTCATGGGGGATCATCCATATGGAAAGAGACCATTGCTGCCCTTCTTGTCAGAAAAATCCTCGTGATACTTGAACTTTCCTCAAGTACCCACATTTATATCCCGGTTGGAAGTTGCTTGGATTTTACGTGTTACCGGTTGGGTCGTTCCCTTGGGTGATTACTTTTTCCCACAAGGAAGACCCTTGATGACATGGTTGAAAATAATGTAATTAAATATTAGTCATATTTAATTACATGTGACATTTGATGACATGGCCAAAAAGTGTTGTAGACATGTGACTAAATTTGAATTTGAAATTATTCAAACTTAGTGAGGAGATATTTAATTAAATAAAAATAAACTATAATCATTTGTTCATTTAATTAAATTTAGAAGAATGTGGTTTAGGATGAAGAATTTAGGAAAGTGTGAACTATATAAATAAATTGAGAATTTATTTATAAGTAGATGAATTAAAGGAGTCCATTAATTAAATATCTAGTATTTAATTATTTATTTGTCTTGACCAATTTTAGGTGTATACACTAGTAGGTCATCCACATAGTCCTCCATGAATGTGTGCATCATGTCAAGAAAGATTGTTGTCATTGCACCCTGATAGGTGGCTCCTGCATTCTTTAATTCAAATGCATGACATTCCAACAAAATTTACCCCATGGGCATGTGAAAGTTGTTTTGTCTTGATCTTCTAGTGCAATCTTGATCTGATTATAGCCTGAAAAACCATCCATGAGTGATAGCATAGCATGTCCTGCTATTAAATACACAATGATGTCTATATTGGGTAAAGGAAAGTCATCCTTTGGACAAGCCTTGTTAAGATCCCTAAAATCTATGCATATTCTGATGTTGTTGTTTTGTTTGGAGACTAGTACAATGTTTGAAATCCATTATGCATAGTCAATTGGTCGGATGAGCCTTGCATCTAATAATTTTTTAATTCTACTTTCACTAGTAGGGCGATGTGTTGATGCATTTTTCTCAACTTCCGCTTTACTGGTTTCACTCCAGGTGCTATGGATAAATGATGCATTATTAGATCCGGATCTAGTCCTGACATGTCAGCATAGGATCAAGAAAAAATGATGTCTTTCTTCAAAAAATTTGGTGAAATTTGGCTTTTCTTGCTCTGTCATTGATGCCGCTAGGTGTATGGTTTTTGTTGTTTTTGCAGTACTGATGTCTATGGATTATGTAGGCTCAACCAATATTGAAGATATTTCTTGATAATGCTTAGGAAGAGTGTCAAATCTCTCATCCTTTAGTGCCTCAGAGAGGTTTTCACCGTTGGATACTCTTTCTTTTTACTTTTTCATGATCTAATATTGCCATTGCATGGTTTTCACCATTAGATCAATTTTTTGTATTCTTTATTTTGTAGCTAAGAGATTTGGCACTCCCCTTGTTTGAAGCTTCATTATGAAATTCATTGGTGGAACTTGTTTCTGGATTCTCAAAACAAAGGAAATTGACAATGGCATCATCATTTGAAAAGATAGGGATATAAAGCAACTCAGTTTGTTCCCAGTCAATGAGTTCAGGATGTATCAAAGGTGAGGAATCATTGGATTGGTCAAGATCAAAGGCGATGAGTGTCATGATGGAAATTTTTTCAAGGTGTTTGATAGCAATGTCATGGTCTATAATGTTACTCTCCTCTAAATGATCTATCTTGATTGATGTCTGATCATCCTCACTAGATTCATCAATATGTAGTGATCCAAATTCAAGTGGTCTAGACCCTGAACTTTGTCCCTCCATTTGTATGGGTGCATACCTCTTTATCACGATTTCTTTGTCTTGACAAGATTCTTTAGATAGTGAATCCCATTCATATTCATTTGAGTCTATTTTAGAACTAGCTTGCAATTGGAGGATTCACTCACAAATATTTTGAGTGGATTCTTCTTTTGTCTCTTCTTTGTATCCTAGCCCTGTCTTGTCTTTTGCATTGATTGTGATAGGCTGAATTTGTTCCACAATACCTTCTTTTTGTTTGCCAATAGGACCGTTTCCTTCTTATCCCATCTTTTCTAAGACTGTGAACCCTTTACCATATTGTTTTGTTGGTATATTGGAAGTTGTTGCTTGGGATTCTTCTTCATCTTTGTAAAGCCACTTTAGAATGTCTTTGTCCTCAGATTCATCAACTAGAGTACCCGCTTTTACAAATGTACCATCAAAGATCGTGATGGGTTGTGAATACTATTGTTTAGATGTCGATGATTGTCCATATGATTTTGGAGAAGGTAGTAGCTGTGAGAGACATAAGGACTACTCAAAAGAATAATCACCCATGCCTTTATCTTTCAACTGAATCTTTTTCTCAAACTATTTTGGAAAAGAATCGAGTTGGACTTCATTAATTGAGGAAATAAAATCATTGATTCCTTTATCTTTCAACTAAACCTTTTTCTCAAACTGTTTTGACAAAGAATTGAGTTGGCTTTCATTACTTGAGGAAATATGATTGAGAGCTTCTCTATTGTGTGGTACAAAAAAATCTTGGACTGTCTTAAGAGTGTTGCAGTATTGGGGATTATTAGAATCTACTGAAATTGTGATCTCTTGTCCATTGTAAGGGAATTTCAAGTATTGATGGTATGTTGATGGTACAACTTGCATTTCATGGATCCAAGGTCAACCCAAGAGTATGTTGTAGGTCAAATCCTTGTCTAAAACTTGGCAGATTATATCCTTTTGAACTGGTCCCACTTGAATTGGCAATATTATCAGTCCTTGAGAGGATCTTTCTTCATCATCATAAGCTTTTATGGTGATCTTTCTTCTGGAATCTATTGCATTTTCTAAAAATCCTAGTGCACAAATAAGCTTTAAGGTGCATATATTTAGACCAGCTCCTCCATCTATTAAAACATGTTTGACCCAATGTTTATGGATTAAAACCTCAATATGGAGTGGTGTGTTGTGTGGATGAGTGAGGGATGCATCATCATTTTATGAGAATGATAAACAATGGGGTGCAGTCAAATGTCCCACCATGGCTTGGAATTTACAAACTTCCAAATTAGTTGGTACTGTGGTGTCCACTAAAGCTTTTTCCAGAATATCCTTATGGGCTGGTGAAATTTTAAGAAGTTCCAGTATGGATATTTGCGCTGGAATCTTTTGCAATTGATCTACTATATTGCATTGATTTGAAGGAGCAACATGTTTTTTAGATGTACTTCCTTTTAATAAAAACTTGGACTACCCTCTTGTGGTCACATTTACCAGTAGGTTTTCTTGTTTATCCTTGATTTTGATGACATTGATTTAATTATCAACTACATAAATGTCTTGTTTATCCTTGACTTTGATGACATTGATTTAATTATCAGCTGCAACAATGTCTTGTTTATCCTTGATTTTGATGACATTAATTTGATTATCAACTGCAGCAATGTGAAGGATGGTAGTATCATAAACATAATTTATATTCTTCCCTTTGGTGTTTGTCGAAGAGGATTCTCCTTTTTCATAGTTGGGTTGCTCCATGAACATCATTTATTTTATGTCCTTTTATCAATATGTCACCTCTATCTATCAAGTCTTGCACCAAATTTTTTAATTGCATACAATCATTTGTTTTATGACCTTTGTTTCTATGAAAATCACAATAATATGCATCATTCCACCATGATGGTTTGACTCTTGGTTCAAAATATTGTGCATTTGATAATGTTATGAGTTTGTGTGCAAGAAGTTCTTTTAATGCTAATTTAAGTGATTGCCCCAAACATATAAATTTTCTTTGATGTGGTGGTGGAGCTGGTTTAGATTCATTTTTGTTTTGATTGTTTTTGGGTGTAGTACCTAATAAATTGAAGACTGGTTTTACATTATGTGTATCAACTACAACATCATTACCAACATTCTTGTTTCTTGTCCAAAATTTAGATTTGTCATTGTTGTTATGATGGTTAGAAGAGTTTGCAAGGTTTGGTCCTTCGTTATAGATTTTTAATACTCCTCTTTTAACCAAGGCTTCCTCAATCTTAAGTCTATTTTCAATCATCTTTTCAAAGTTGGGTGGACACTGCAATTGGAGTCTATAACTCATCTCACTATTGAGATTATCAATGAAGATATCCATCTTTTCTTTCTCAGGTATAGGACAAGCATATCTAGCAAATACTCATCTCCATCTTTGTAAGAATGTAAGAAATGACTCACCATTTTTCTATTTTGTGTTACAAAAATCCTTCATGATTGTTTCATGTTGAATGTTGTATGAATATTGGGAGATAAATTTATTTACCAGCTCTTCAAATGATCTAATACTTGGTGGGAGTTTTGAAAACCATTCCAAGCATTGACCACCCAAACTTCTTGCAAATAATCTCATTAGATAGGTATCTTCATGTGCAAATTATAGACTCATGGTGTAGAATTCTCTTACATGATCTTGAGGATCAATTTTTCCATTGTAATTGTCATATTTTGGAAGTTCACAATTTGGTGGAAAAGGTATCATGTTCATATTTTTTTCAAAGGGATAAGGACAAATATCTTACAACAAATATCTCTTGGTTGTTCCCCTTTGCATGTATTGGATTTGTTGTTGAATATTTTGCATTTGGTGAGTTAAAGCATTCAATGGATCCGTGTTTTGTGAGTTGACTTCTATTTTCTTGGGAGCTCCCTTCAATTGGTTTACATCAAAATCATTGGGTAGTTTTAGACCTTGATTTTCCAGCATCATAAAATATTTCTCTCCATCCTTTTCTAGAATTTTTTCCATGAACTTGTGAAATTTAGGGTCTTTTTGAGCTTGTTGAATGTCCTCATCAATTATCTCATCTATTTCAGGTTGATGAAATCTGTGAAAGGGATTTTCTTCTCCTTTAGCCATGATGGTTTGGGTTTCTATTTCTTTTTCTCTGAGTTTTTGTTTTTGAGCTCTTGTTAAAACATAATGCAAGTGTTAGAGTTTTTCTATACTTTGATCTTTGTTTTGGGAGTGCCAATGAAATACCTAAGTCAAAGAGGATGATGGATCCTATTGATGAGACTAGGCTAAATCTGATGTACATCATTTGTTTCGTGATAAAGGATGATAGATCCTGATAGTGAAACTCAACTAAACAATCAGAGATGAGATTGGTGATTGGGTACTTTAAGTTGGTTTGATCTAAGTTTAGTTAAAGGAATTACACTTGTAAAATCCATTTTCTTCGAGTTTAAACCAATGTTTAAAATGAGGAAAGATCTCTGCTTTGAAAAAGATCCCTAAATATGATTCTAATTATCGAACACAAGTTCAATGTAGCACTTTGTTTGAGTATCAGGTGAATGTGCTAAAACAGGTTGCAGATGTGCTAAATGATGGGGTAAATGTGCTAGAACAGACCCTATATGCGCTAGACTTTCACTTAAATGCACTAGAATAGAAAGATTATGCGCTGAAAGATGTAGTAAATGCACTAGAACATACTCTATATGCACTGAAAGATGTGATGAATGCATTACAACATACCCTATATGCACTGGAATATGAACTCAATGTGTTGAAATAGGAAGTTTATGTGCTAAACTGGAAATGTCACTATTTTGAAAGTTTGTCTGGTTTTTTCATTTTTGAATAAGTGAATTGAGTGTTTTAATGGACGATCTTTTGAATAGTGATTTCAATTACAGAAGCAAGTAGTAAAACAATTGTTTCATCCTATGATCTAAACATCAAGTGTATGTTCTAGGATCTAGTATGATCCCTTTGATTTCCATTGGTATTGAACAATAGCAAACGGATCAATCAGACTCTTCTAATGTCAAGGGTCATTAATAACATCACAACCCACATCTTAGAACTACGTTAGCTCACACAGCCCTATCACCCCCTAGAGGGCGCTCGTGTTTTTTCCTTTTCCAAGTCTTAACCAAAGTCGAATCCTCCACTTTTGGCCAGAAATCCCTGGTAGTTATATGGTGAGTATCTTGGGGGCAGATTCTTCCCTCCCCTTGCACTGTGAATATTATAATGTTCCAAAACTGACTCAGCTTGGCTACTACTCTTAAATTTCTTAGTAAGGGTTTATGTTCGGTGCGACAAATGATAAACTCCCTTAGGAGGCCTCCCAACCTTTAGAACAAAGGATTTACGTATCTCAAGGATATCGGGGGAGGGATATCAATGCACACTACTGTTGAATGTGACTTTCATCACGATTCATGTTTGATTATAGTGGGTTGGAATGCTTGGCTTTAGTTGTTTCCACTTAGGTCGTTCCCTTAGGGTGATTAATTTTTCCCACTAAGGCAGGCCTTCTAAAGGTGCTATTGTAATAAAATGAAAGAGTAAGTCTGGCATTCTGGTCACCTAGTAAAGGGGAGAGCATAGGCCTATCACTTTGTAAACACAACATACATGGTGTTCATTAACCTCATAATTAAACTAGATGCCTAATTTAATCAAAGGAAAAATAACTCCAGCCCCTACAAACATTGTTAGTAGTTTCAAATATGTCTTTGACAATGTATAAAGCACCTACAAAACATAAAGATACAGATCAGTCCCCTAGAATTTTAAATTTATGCAAATAAAGGTGTATGTGCTAAAATATTCAGCATATGCGCTATTAAACACATTCAATGTGCTATTCTGGAAAAAGAAAAGGAAAACCAAACCTTGTATATGTGCTAAAAGAGGAGGTATATGCACTGATATGGGCTGCGTATGCGCTATAATAGAGCTTGGATGTGTTGAAAGTCACCACCTATGCACTGAAAGAGGTTGTGGGTACGCTACATTGAAATTCATGAATGAACCTGTTGGCGAAAACTTGCCAGAAAATGTTAAAAATGGGGCTAGGCCCCACGGTGGGTGCCAATTTATGTGTGTATGTAAAATGTCATGAATAAGAAAATAAACCTATACAACACACCAATGAAACATTATATCAAGGAATTCAAATAATAATCAAATTAAAGCAAAAAATTCCCCAATGGCATCTGATTATCCTCTATCTCCAAGGATTCTTTAAGTCATTTTGCTCTCAGATTGTTTGTGCACATGACTTTCCAAATGACAACCTGAAGAATGAGAGATGTTGGAAATGTAAGAGATGTTTCCTACACTACATTATTTATAAACTACATATAGATGATATGCAAAGATAATGATGTTGCTATATGAAAATGATATGATGAAACTACTGTAATTAAGATGTTGCTAATGGTAGTGTCATGATTAAACTACTTGATTTTAAAATGCTAATACTAAAATGCTCACTAAAATGACAATGCTAATTAAAATTTTGCAGAGTGTTATTGCTACAAATGCTCAACTCTCTCTTTTGTTGTAAATGAGGGCCTATTTAGAGATTTTCCAAGGCATGAGCCTAGGTGACAAAAATCAACGGTCTAGATTCAATCTCGAGAATGGACGGTTGAAGATGAAGAGGTTAGAGAGAAAAGGGGAGTGTGTTTCCTTCATAAGAACAAACTACCAAGTGTCCCAAATTAGTTAGAATTTGTTGATGATAAATGCCAAATTAAATATTAGAAATATTTAATTTCTTGAGACACATGATGAGGTGGAAGGTAGAAAGAAGTTAGTAGAAATGTGCTTAAATTCAAATTTAAAATTCAAATTTAATGATAGGAGGTTAATTAAACAAACACACTAATTAAATTTGTTCATTTAATTAAGATATAAAGAAAATGATTTAGGATAGGAAGAATTAGAGAAAATGAACTATATAAATAAAATTTTCAATTTATTTATAAGTAGAAGAATTAAAGATTATTAATTAGATAACTTGTATTTAATTAATCCTCTAGACCAAATTTGAGTGTATACAATAAGCACAAACAAAACCCAACACTCATATAAGATTTCATGAATTAACTATGCATTCACTACATGTGTACCTACCAGCCCTCCAACACATCTCGCACCAATGGTCCACAAGATCTTTCTCAAACTGTTTAGTTTCCCCTCTAACGCTTCTAGTTATCAAGTATCAAAAAAATAAACGAACCACTCACCAGTTGTACACTGTTCCTTCAGCTCCTCCCTCATTCAAGCACTGCACAAAATGAAAAATGTTGAAGACAACAACCCACATCCAACAACACACAACCTTCTTAACAAATCATAAACAAACAATAAGCACAAACCAACACTTTCCTCATATTTCATGAATTAACTATGCATTCTCTGCTTGTGTACGCACCAGCTATCTAACACATATCACAAAGTTTGTATTTAATACATTAAACATGCATTCACTGCTTTAGTACATGCTAGCCCGCCACCAAAACTCGCACTATATGCATCCTACGATTATATATTTGCCACAATATATAATGTCCCCCTATTTTCCTAATTTACTTAAAGGAAAATGAAAAATTGACCTACTCAAACCAATAGAAAAAGAGATAAATTGTAATCAAGCACAAAAAATATGTGCTTAAATCCCGACTATAGGAAAAAGTCAAAAATATTTTAAACAATACAATCTCATTGACCAATTAACTAATTAAAAACCAAATGCAACAGATGCAATAGTAAACTTTCTTATCAACATGAACTAATAAAGGATATTTAATAAAGTCTCATTTATGTGAATGGGATGATATTTAATAAAGTTTCTTTCAAACAAAAATGATTTCTAAGCTATTAAAGTTTAATGTATGGAAATGATAAATTGGTAAACTTGTTCTTGCATTCAATTTTGGGAGTTGGTCAGTTTCATTTTTAAATAAAGAAATAAATAACAGTGGAATATCAAATCTGTAAAAGAGAATAAGAGCATTTAAACAACTCTGAGAATAAAGTAAATTTGAGGCTCGATGCAATATAGGTATAGGTTGTTGAGGGGTTCAAATGGTTAATGTGATTGATAGGAACTATGTAGACTCAATCCTTTATGCTTCATTCCATCAACCTACAAATAAATAAGAGCAAATAGAAAAGAATTGATTGGAAGGTAATTTGAGAAAGAATTGAACAAGCATTTAGAATTCAACTGTAGGAATAATATAGGAGGTTATTTAGTTGCAAGTTTGTTTTCGAAGTAGTTTCTAGTTACCAATTAAGAGTTTTAATTAATTAATGTTTAGAAATATTAGTTTTAATTTATTGGCTTTATTTATTCATTTATTATAAAGATTGGTTCATTGTTGGAGAGTTTTAGTTACTTATTTGATCATTTAGTGAATGATTTAATCACTTGAAAAGTGGTGTAAGGAAAAGTTTTGATTTGGATAAAGTTGCAAATTAAAGGAATGAGGCTTGCGTTGGGAATATACCCTTAATGTTTTTAAACAATTTTAGATTTAATACAATTGCTAGTAAATGATAACGAGATTTAGATAATCATGTATTTGCATAGTTGATCTTGAGTTGTTGAATTGTTATTCCAATAGTGTTAAATGTTATTTATTAGGTTAGGGTAGTTTAGTTTTGATTGATAGTTTATTCCTTGCATGTTTATGTTGTGAGATTATTGTTAAAAAAATTTATTTCATTTTTAATGAATAGACATTGAATAGATAACTTGGAAAAAGTAAGATAAAGTGAAGTTGTTTATCCTCTTATGGTGCATCTTTAGTATTTGAAATCTCTTAGTATATCTCAACCTTAACTCTATTCAATCTTGAATTTATCTTCACTAAGAACTTTAGATGTCCTATTTGATTTCAATTTAATGGTATAGGCAAATAATCAAGTAACACCAACATCTTTTGGAATTAATATCACCAAACTTGTTGTCATGAATTCTTTCTAAAGAATTTAATAGTTTCCTTAAGTAATTGCTACATTTGAATATGGTGTTTCTTTACTTGTGTTATTTCATGGTCCGATAATGATGTAATTGTATAGAATTCTAATTGCTTAATTAACATGACTTTTAGTACTATTGATTAAGATGTCAGAGGGAGTAATGAGTACCTTATCAAT
>VDFB02322345.1:78772-88787 GCA_007258455.2 Sequoia sempervirens | reverse complement strand
TAGAGGTATGCCTCAAGATAGGCCAGGGGCAGCTAGAGTAGTTAGGCGCCCACATGTTCCCCGTCCTCCCCTTCCTCTGACACCTCCAGTACAACATCCAGATATTGCAGAGGATGCAGCCACACAAACTATCTAAGCCATTCACTCTTTGAGTGGTATTTTGGTTTCCCATACTTCTTCAGTAGCTCAGCCACAGTCTGGTGATCTTGACGATGGATCCAGTGCTACTGCATCCTCCTCCTCGGGTCCACATATTTGTGTGCCACATATTTTCAATACGTGCCAACAAATATGTTTGGGTCCTATTGTATAGCCCCCTGAGCATCCATTAGACACTTCTGATTATGACATCCAGGATGTGGAGATTATAGCAGATCACACGCAGGGGAGTGGAGCACACCCTACAAAGTCCTCTCCTGCTAGAGAGGTGGACATTGGAGTAGTTACACAGGTAACATTTAAGGTGTAAATTCATAACTTGCATTTTTAAAAAAATGAATATTAATAAGAGATAGTATCAAGTACTAATATTTATTTACATGGTCTATTTAGCAGTTAATGTCTGAGGAGGAGCTCACACAGGTGATGGATAGCACCCTTAGGGCCAGTTCATTTGGCCTTGACATGCACATAGTCTGTATTTTCTCACTCACTCATTTACATTTTTTTACTGTATATTTGCTTATCATTTGAATTGTTAATAATGAAATTATATATTAACTTATATGTTTATCTTACTCTCTGCTTGTAGAAAACACCTAGTGCAAGCGAGGTGCGACACTCTCCAGACTATGGAGGCACAATGTTGGATAAGGGAAAGGTAATTGAACTCAAATTTGATTGAATTTAAATTTATAAGATCTTTTATTGATTATGCATACATTGACATAGATTCATAGTTTCATATGTACTTGTCATTTTTATGTACAGGCGGTTGTGAGCTATACATCATTGTTGATAAGTGCCACAACACCCGAAGGAGTAGGTATTCAAATGCCTAAAGGAGGAGGTGTTGAAACACCTCAAGGAGGAGGTGTTGAGACACCTAAAGGAGATACAAAAAAAGATCAACCTAAAGAGGTATGCATTTATTTCATTTTGTGCTTGGTAAATATGTTCTTATTACTGAAAATTCTATGCTAACTTGAATCAATTTCATGTTTTTGTTCACATATATAGATTGACGTTACAAAAGTTGGTTTGGTTAGTTCTTTGAGAGGGGTATATTCTAGGACTCCTGACCCTTCAAAGAGATGTATATTTTAGGTAATCAAGATTTCAATTTTAGAGTTCAATTATAATTCAATGTGTATTGATTTTTATGTTAATTATTCAATTTTAAATTATATAGTATAACTAATCTCAATTGTGGTTTGACTTTTTCTTGTGCAGCTACCTTAAGAGCCAATGAGTGCTTCAAAGAGGCTCCATTTTGATGATCCACCAGTAGTTTAGGATGAAATAGACATTTTGGCATGTAAATTTTTAATAGATACCGAGATGGCATATGCCACATATTGTAAAACTTTGTTTGAGTTGGCGTTGATGCAATTTTTGTATATGGACATACACTTGATTATTGAATAATTTGATATATATAGAAGTTGACAATCAAAATTTAGTTTCCTCCTCATGTGCATGATTAAACTCTTTGAAGCAATGGTTAAATATCAATGTACAATAGCATAAAAAGAATGGTTAAATATTATGTAGTTTATATTCATATTGCTGATTACATTGCATTGCACATCTTTCAAACTCAAAGCATTATTTCACATTGCATAAGTAACAACTAGATACTCATATGATTAACCCTACACCATCTAATTTTCTTCTTTGTTAACTTTCCCATGCCTTAGTAAATTTGGTGGTCCATTTGTAACCATCAATTTTTTTATATAACATAAATTCACCTTTTTCAAAAAATTAATATGGCTAGACTCCCATATGAATACTAATAATATATCCTATGACCATTCTTCATATACTTACTGGCACTTTGTGTCTTCTTAGATGAGCCAAAAGTTGTTGCCCAACTACCTCTGCCTTCATCAATGTTCCATATTTTAATCATTCCATCCCAAGATGTTGTGACCATTTGTTGACTAGAAGATTCAATTATTTGTATAAATTGCTTCTCCATAATGGCTAGTATAGAAAATAATTGCATTGGTAGAACAAAACTCCAAAACATTTCTGATTTCCTTGATTAATTGAATCTTAAGTAGAATCCCCACAATAATTATGTTTTACATAAACTGATAGGAAAACAACATTGCTTGGAAAGTGAATCTCTAATATTTTATGTTCCTTGTACAATAATTTAAATACATTTGAATAAGTTATATGAAAATATAGCTTCTTAAATTATTCTTTAATTTGAAGGTTAGTTTTGATAGTGAGTAATTTATTTCATAGATGGATTTTAGCTTTTGCTTGATTGTTGTGCACTGTACTTTCTTCTATAAATAAAATGAGACATGCTAATGCACATTTTCACTATAATTTCTCTATTTTCTTCCTCAACATATCTCTCTCTTGGGCTTTGATACAACCCTCTATCCTAATCACATTTAGCCCAAATAAAAAATAAAATTTCATGCATTGCTTCTCCCTACACTAGCAGACCCTGGCTGGAGGTTTTATTTGATATTGTCAACAAACATACATCTAGTTATCTGAATGAATGGGGGAGTTATAGCCTTCCCAATCAAGAGTTCATGACTTGTCAGAACTGATTAAATCAATTAAAGACTTATGTTATATGATGAGAACATTTGACCATAGGCTCAATGATAAATGCAATGATCCTTAACTAAATTATTCATACAAATTTCTTAGATTTGGAATAATTCAATGAAAATCAACCAAAAAATTTAAACAAGATATTTAGATCTAAAAATTTCACATATGATAAATATATCTACACATATAAGTTAATTGGAATAGAGTATTTAATTCAAATAACTCACTTGATGATTACAATTTTTTTGCTTCAATTGTTTGCTCATAACCATGATTACAATGATCAAAATTTTTTTTAGAAAAATATTGGGATGCTGAAATCCACTATGCTTGGCATACAGATGCAACCTTTCTGTAAAATTTCCCTCACAAATCCAAACAAGTTTCATCCTTCAAACTGGTGCAGGAGCACCTTAAGGTCTTTTGGAAGATCTTAGTGTTTTTTGGCTTGTAGGTGGTTCTAGCCAACCACCAAGGTAATAAGGACTATGATATAAAGTCACTATGTTTTTTTTGAGAGTGTGTTAGGGTAGGTTTATCTTAGAGTCTTGAACTTTATGAGTTCCTAGAAAAATCTTGGCAATTTGAGCATTTTGGCAATGTTGCCTTGCCAATTTGGCTTAAAAGTTGAAAATAGCATTAATGTTGTTCTAAGTCTGACCCAAGAGTCCTAGCACGTGGGAGAAAGGTATATAAGGTCATCCAAACCCTAATACTTGGGTTGGAAGTTCATTTTCATGAATTGAGACTTGGAGAGCATTTTTGTGTGATTGGAATTCAACAACTTTTGAGTGCATTTTTGTGTTTGAGCCTTCATCCAGTTAAGAATGGATTGAAAGGACTAACTTGATGCTTTGAGTGTTTCTTTTTTTTCATTTACTTACTGTACCTAGCATTAGATTATTCATTTAGACCAACTGGTTAAGGTTTTGCAAGTTTTTGGGTTTCTGGACTCACTGTCGGTTTGGGCCAGTTTTGTGAATAATGAGTCCCACTTGAGTTCCCGTGGCTTTCCTCTCATGGAAACTTGGAATAAAGTTGGGGAATATGTAAATAATGTACAAACATGTTTAGGAGTCTTTGTTTGCAGGGGAAGTGAAGAAACTATCAAGCACTAGGTGAGTGCAAGTGCATTCTGGCTAGTGGCTTGGAGAGGACATCAGTAAAGAAAGCTGCTAAATGGATTGGTTTGTGCCAATCAAGAGCATGGGAGTGTGGGAACATGTATTCCAAACATGTTTGTGCAAGGAGGAGAGTTGAGGAGGTCATTGAAGCCCTCAAAGTTGGAAAAAGGAGCTAAAACCCTTGAAACCCTTGAAATTAGGGAGGTATGAGGACAGTCATATGAATGGCCACTTGGGAGACCTTACACCTGGTAAATATTGAAGCCTAGGGTACCAATAAAAAGAATATCAAAAAATATTTTGGGGTTGTTAAGACTGTTTTTGAGAAAAGCCAAGAAAACGGGTTCTAGGAGGCCTAGTTGGGGCAAAAGGCTACAAGGCCTAAAATGGAGTTTTTCAAGAAAGCAATGGGAGAATGGTGAAGCAATCCAATGAGATGGATTAGTGAGGTGTCAAATCAAAAAAGAGATAGTAGAATAACCTTTCCTAGCCCCTGGAGTGGTTAGGACACTTTGGGTCAGTTTGGAGCCCAGGGAAGCCTAGTGGCGAATTGAGAATAATGGAGAAGAATTTGAAATTGGTGGAGAGTCTTATGAGGTGAGAGGGGTTTAGGAGAGATCCCTGAATAGGGTAGAGAGGAATACCCTAGGAAGACTAGAGAATAGGTCTTGGGAAGAGAAGGAGTGCTCTTGAAAGGTAAGTCTCCCCATCAAATTGGTATCAAAGCCATACAAGGCTTGGGAATTGAGAAGTGAATGTCAGAAAGAAGTGAATCCATAGGAGAGAACACCATGGTGACCAATGCAGAGCTAGCTAGAGACTTGACAGAGCAACAAGAAAAGAATAGGCATCTTGAAGAGGCTATGGAAGAGATGAAGCACAAACTAGAAGAGGTGGCAGAGACTACAAGTAAGATGAAGGTACAGTTAGGAGAGGATAAAGATAAGGGTAAGAATCAAATAGAGGAAGACATAGAACCAGAACCTGACCTTCCATTAGCCAGATGCAAGTAGTGTAAAGTTGCAAAGTGGTGCAACTTTCACTCTGCAGCTCGTACAACCAAAGGGATTGTTCCAACACATCCGGATGGGTACATTTATGCTAGGGATGGTCCTCTCTTGCACCCAAATACGCCGAATCACTCCGAGCTCCATTGGACTGGTGATTTCCCTTAAGAGTCCAAAGTGCTAAAAGGAAATTTTTTTTGAAGGTCTATTTCTCGAAGACCGTGATGCTTCTGGGACGCTCTTAGTCTAAGGCTATGGGATCATGTTGGGACCATCTACAAAAACCTCTCTCAGTTTTTGCTATCTCGGAGGCATTTTCCTTTGGTGATGACTTTTCAGTGGAGGGAAAAGTTGCCAGATGCAAGCAGTGTAAAGTTGCAAAGTGGTGCAACTTTCATTCCACAACTTGTCCGACCAAATGGACCATTCCAACACGTCTTGATGGGTACGTTTACACTAGGGATGGTCTCTCTTGCACCCAAATCGTCAAAATACGCTGAGCTACATTGGATCGACAATTTCCCTTAAAAGTCCAAAGTGCTAAAAGACAACAATATTTGAAGGGCTATTTCTCGGAAACCATGATGCTTATAGACTCTTCTTCTAAGGCTATGGGATCATGTTAGGACCAACTACAAAAAGCTCTCTCAATTTTTGCTATTTTTGGAGGCATTTTCTTGTGGTGATGACTTTTCAATGGAGGGAAAAGGATTTAATGGATACAAAAGCGATTAACCAAAAGTTGCAAAGTGGTACAACTTTCATTCCGCAACTCATACAACCAAACGGACTATTCCAACACATCTGTATGGGTACATTTATGCTAGTGATGGTCCTCTTTTGCACCCAAATATGTCAAATCACTCCAAGCTACATTGGACCGATGATTTCCCTTAAGAGTCCAAAGTGCTAAAGGCAGCAATCTTTGAAGGTCTATTTCTCGGAGACCATGATGCTTTCTGAGACTCTCTTTGAGGCTGTGGGATGGATTTTGGGACCATCTGCAAAACCTCTCTCATTTTTGCTATCTAAGGCGTTTTCTGTGGTGATGACTTTTGAGTGGAGGTAAAGAGATTGCAGGGTCACAAGGTGTAAAGTTGCAAAGTGGTGCAACTTTCACACATGGCTTCGTCACGACCAAAGCGGTTGTTCCAACACGTCCATATGGGTACATTTACGCTAGGGATGGTCCTCTTTTGCACCCAAATACGCCGAATCACTCAGAGCTACATTGGATCGGCGATTTCCCTTAAGAGTCCAAAGTGCTAAAAGGCAGCAATCTTTGAAGGTCTATTTCTCAAAGACCATGATGCTTATAGACTATTCGTCTGAGGCTATGGGATAGTGTTGGGACCATCTACAAAAACCTCTCTCGGTTTTTTTATCTCAGAGGCATTTTCTTGTGGTGATGACTTTTCAATGGAGGGAAAAGTTGCCAGATGCAAGCAGTGTAAAGTTGCAAAGTGGTACAACTTTCACTCCAGCGGCTTCGTCACGACCAAACGGACTATTCCAACATGTCAAATGGGTACGTTTACGTTAGGAATGGTCCTCTCTTGCACCCAAATATGCCGAATCACTATGAGCTATATTGGACCGACCATTTCCCTTAAGAGTCCAAAGTGCTAAAAGGTAGAAATATTTGAAGGTATATTTCTCAGAGATCATGATGCTTCTGAGACTCATAGATCTAAGGCTATCTCTGATCGTGTTGGGACCATCTACAAAAAACCTCTCTCGGTTTTGCTATCTCGAGGAGAGCCATTTTCTTGTGGTGATGAATTTTAGGTGGAGGGAAAAGTTGCGGATGCAAGCGATTGTAAAGTTGCAAAGTGGTGCAACTTTCCTCCGCCCAACTCATCGCGACCAAATGGACTATTCCAACAACGTTTGTATGGGTACTTCCTACGCTAGGGATGAGGTCCTCTCTTGCACCCCAAATACCTTTGAATCACTCTGGCGAGCTACATTGAATGAGTGGTTTACATTAAAGAGTCAAAGTGCTAAAGGCGGCAATCTTTGAGGATACATTTCACGAAGGCCAGTGATGCTGGAGACTCTTTTTAAGGCCATGGGATTGTGTTGGGACCATCTACAAAACCTCTCACCGGTTTTGCTATCTTAGAGGCGTTTTCCTGTGGTGATGACTTTTCAGTGGAGGGAAAAGTTGCCAGATGCAAGCAGTGTAAAGTTGCAAAGTGGTGCAACTTTCACTCCGCAGCTCATACGACCAAATGGACTGTTCCAACATGTCCGGAATGGTTCTCTCTTGTACCCAAATATGTCGAATCACTCTGAGCTACATTGGACCGAGTCAAATTAGGTGAAAAATTGATGCAGACACAAGGGTACAATCACAAAATCTTTGCAACCTACCTATTTGAGGCATCTAACATGATTATTCTGACCTCTTTGGACAGTCCAAAACTCCCTTAAAACTTGACAAGCAACTAAATACACATTTCCCTCTTTAACCCCCTTAAACCCTTGTAATAGTGAGAAACTAGTTTTTGTCCAATTACTCCACAATTTTCCAAAATACCAGACAAACACATGACTGATTCAAACACCCATATCCAAGTTACACAACATATATGAGAAACAACATAGACTCCTTTGGACCAGCGTTGACTTCCTATACATTCACCCTTGAACAAACTACTCAATTAGCCCAAAAATGCAAAGCAACATACCTTCAAACACCACACAGACCCCTAAAACCTTGAGGCAGCAAATAAATTGACAAGAAAACAAATATTTTGCAATTGGATTCCATTTGTATGGACCTGTAACCGTCAAATCAAAAAACCCTTATTTTTAGTGTAATTCTTGAAGGTTTATTGGATGCAGCACTTCCACAACCTTTCAAAATTTTCCACCACCTTAGAAACCTTTATTGAGGCCCCAATATGCTTATAAAACAAAGAAACTTTTGGTATCTCAAATTTCAAGTGAAAAAAACCACCATATTTGGACCATTAACTCTTCATTTTATTTCAAAACCCAGTTCTCCACGCCTTCCACTCTTGAAATAACGTCAAGACATGTAATAACGTTTCTACATAAAGTTTTTATACAAAGAAATGGGAAGATAAAACCATGTAAGTGGTTTCCCCAAACTAATTTCCACCAAAACCATTCTTTATAGTTTAAAACCACGAACCACCACAACATGTAATTATGATAACACTCAAGATAGCCCTCCACCATGAACATATCAACTAAGTAGGAACCCATAACATTATGGAAAGATGATCCACTTCTCCCAATGTAACTGCCAAGCATTACATGTGAGAGATGGTCAATTTCATTGATGGCAATGATTGTGTGACTCCCATCGATGACCTTCTTTATTCAATGCCATTACAACAATATCCAAAGCATTCCAAAGAATACTAATGAAAACAATATTTCCCTCAACACCTCATGATCATTCAAGTACTCATTCTAACAATACAAGAGATTTACACTTCAAATTGCAAGTGAATATAATTTACTATATCTTAACATAAAAAATGAAAAACCTAATAGAAAAATGTATCAATGAGGTACAAGGATGTATAAAATCCAATCAATCAAACACAATCAACCTAACATAATTAAGGGTTGATAGGGGTTGGATAATTAAGGGTTTAAGGGTATGAATGTTTATCTTTGCATCTACTCTTGAATATCTAGGGACTTGGTGGTATTTAGAAATTTGTTACTCATTTTTATTGCATTGAATCAAAATGTCTCACTATTAATTGCTCCAATGCTATAAGATAAATGAATGTTTTCATGATTATAATGAGTATATTGTATGTTATTAATGCTAGCGTATATCATCAAATTACAAAAACCTAGTTCAAATGAGCATACCTGGGGGAAAGAACGGGGAAGAAAAACCTTTGGTTAGTTGAGCGTTAAGTACAAAAATAGACTCCTTTACAAAACATATGAGTTTCCAAAATATAGGCCCCTTTACATTTTAAACGTACCCTTTATACAATGCTAGACATTTGACTCATATTTCAAAAAACATCACTAGGTATAGATTATGCCCATACACAATTATGACCATTTTACATTGTTTCCAATTTGAGAATTCAAATTTTACAAAATTTTCCTATTAGAGGCATTCAGGGCACAGTCTTCAACAACAGTAGTATGTTCATGTTCTGCACTGACAAGCACCTATACAAACCATCAAGGTAACTTAGAATAACCAATCTATATTATTCTAAATGACACAAAATATGAAGAGATGGTAATGCAAACTATAAAAGACGCTTAGAATAACCAATCTATATTGTTGTAATCTATTGCATACCTCTCTAAAAGGATCAAAGTTGGATATTGTTGTAGCAAGTCCATGATCAATCATGCCAGGAATATCGCAAAAGTGGGAAAATGAGAAATCTATATTGTCACAATAGAAAAGATGTTAGACTAACATATCTATATTAATCTAAACAACTTGAATGATGATGAGTTGGTGATGCAAACTATAAAAAGATGCATACCTTCGGAAGGATCAGAGTCGGCTATTGTTAGAAGGTGTCCATGGATCAATCATGCTAGGAATATCACACAAAAGTGGGAAAATGAAAATCTATTGTCACATTAGAAAATATGCTTTAGAATAATGTATCTATATTAATCTAAACAACTTGAATGATGATGATCTAGTGATGCAAAATATAAAAGATGTATAACTCTTCAAAATGATCAGAGCTAGCTATTGTTGTAGCAAGTCCATGATCAATCTTGCCAAAAATATCACAAAAGTGCATACAAAATATCACTATTAAAGACACCTGCATTGCAATAGTATATAAAATATCAGTATTAAATAAAGAACACTAATGAACTTAATCATAATGAGCATAAGCATTCTACCTTCCATTCTTGAAAATGTTATTCAAGTGTGCCTAAAGGGTCATCTCTTTGCTTAAGAGTATCCAATATTGCTTCATGACCTCAGCATTACTAAGTTTTTCCATAGTTGTTTTGTCTTTGGTCTGGTATGATACTTCAACAACTTAACATTTATTGCTATAACAAGGTGCGAATACATGAGAATGGTTTTGTGTTTCTCATAGTCTTCAAATGCAGGCATGCCATTCTTTCTAATTGTGTATGTTTGCAACCAAGTTC
>VDFB02322345.1:60509-78672 GCA_007258455.2 Sequoia sempervirens | reverse complement strand
AACTTTCACTAAAGAATGATCTAGAACCTAAAAATTTGGATATAGAACCTTTGAGTACCTTTTATCACCATATTCAAATGACATAAGAATATATTCAACCATGAAAAAATGTAGAACACAACATTGAACACACCTTTGTCACACTGTACACTCTTTTATTCAAATTTTCTCAAAAGCACTTGAAGACCAAGCGAACTTACAACAAATGGAACTCTTATCGATCAAGATATCAATGAAAACACTAATGAAAATACCACAACAACTTATTATCAAATCACAACACATCCATGCTAGCACAAGTACTTGAAAATACCAATCGACTCCATATTGTTGACATTAATAACACCAACATCATACCTACAATAATCTTCCCCTTTGTCATTGATGGAAACACCAACTCTCTAAAAAAACATAAACAAAAAAAAGCAACTAACAACAACTCTAGAACAATTAGCACTCCCATTGATTGGGTCAACTCCTCATGCTCTCATTCTCTTGCTCCTAAACACTCTCTCTCCATGTGGTCTTCACACCATATTCAACCAACTCTCTCCCAAGAAACTCTAGCTCTTTACAATACTCTTCTGAACTATGGCTTTTCAACCACTCTAACTCTCTCCCCCTTTGACATCAATGGTAAAGAGCCATAAACTCATCCAATTCTCTTTCTTGCATTCTTCACACTTCACTATTCTTTTTCTTTTTTTCATTGTACTCTTTTTTTTTTCCCATTCAGATGGTAACACCTGCACCTTTCACACATCATTTGCATACAATTTTTATTTTTGGTTTTCAATTTTAACATTTGTATACACAAATTTGGCACTACTTGCAACACCAACAAGAATTTGCACACTCTCTCCACTACTCTCACTTTTTTGCACTCTCCCCCTTTGAGGCACAAAATATGCTCCATGTGACTACACCAACAAATAGCACTACTACCTACTCCCCTTAGACCTATAGCCTTCAACATCAATCCAGGACCAAGAATGTATCTTGAATGCTCACCTAGATAGATGCATCAACTTATGCATCTAGTTAAAAGGAGGGGCAATAACCCTTAAGTTTTTTGGGAGATACTCAAATGTATATTTTGCAAGAGCCATTGTAAAGATATATACAACTTGATGTTTTTTAGGTACATATTCTAGCTTCACCTCATTCTCTACAACTTTCTCTCTTAGAAAGTGATACCAGATAGAGATATGTTTTATTCTTGAATGCATTACCAAGTTCTTTGAGATATTGATAGCACTTGTATTATCACATAAGATAAAAATAGGTTCATCATATGCTACTCTCATATCCTTCAATGTTTGCTTCATTCATAACACTTCTGTGTACCATGATGTTGCTGCAATATACTATACCTCTCTAGTAGATAAGGACACTAAATCCCAATTATTACTCAACCATGAAACCAATCTTCTTCCAAGAAAGAAAGAACCACCACTTGTATCTCTTATTTCATCTATAAAACCTACCTAATTTGTATCTGTAAATGCAATCAAGGAGAAATCAGTATCCTTTGGATACCACAAACCAAAGTGTGAAGTTCCCTTCAAGTATCTAAATATATTCTTCACTATTGTGACATGAGATTCTTTGGGATGTTCTTTAAATCTAGCTATAATACAAACTACATCTATGATATCCAGTCTAGTAGCAGTTAGATATAGCAATCCACAAATCATTGATCTATATTTTTTCTTATCAATCTTACGAGATTCATCATTTTTTCTCAGTTTAAGACTAGTGACCATGGGGGTACTGTACACTAATTTAGAATCCTCCATTCAAAACTTCTTCAACATTTCCTTGACATATTTTGACTATAAAATAAAAATACCTTTTTCTGATTGATTCATTTGTACTCCAAGGAAAAAATTCATCTCCCCACACATTGACATCTCAAACTCTTTCTCTATTTCCTTTGAAAACTTCTTGTACAAACCTTCATTTCCTCCAAATATAATTTCATTCACATACACTACCACAATCAAGATTTTTTCTCCCTCAACCTTAAAGTAAAGGAACTTGTTATTTGCAGTGCCTTTCTTGAAGCCTTGCTGTAGAAAATACTTATCTAACCTTGCATACCAAACTCTATTTGAGTCCATTTAATGCCTTCTTCAACCTAGGTATGTGCAGGTTAATGGTGGGCCAAAAAGTGGCAATGAGGAAAAAAACACGTCTTTCATCGACCGAAAAAATGTGAAAATAACATGTTGACTTTTTTTAGGCTCGGGTGTCACCATACCAAATACCAAACCTACTTTTACAAATCGGATATTTGATCCAAATCGTATATCCGATTTGTAAACAACATATATTAAAAACTTATGTCACTTTTTTGAAGTCATTCGGCTGAGAAGAACCCGCAGGCACACAGTGCATCCATTCTTTGTGTAACGGATATCCGATATAGGCTAAATTCGATTTGGAAAGGTAATTTTTTTTATTTTTATTTGATTTGATTCAATTTTGATTTAGATTTGAATAATTTCATATGTTTTTTTGTTGATTTGTTTTAAAAATAGGGTTTTTGATTGATTTAGGGTTTTTGATTGATTTTTGTGAAAAATTTGAGTTTAGAATAGATTTTGATAAAAAAATGAATGTTTTTTGAGGATTTTTTTTCACAATAGGGTTTTTGATTGAATTTTTATGAAAAAATTGAATTGAGAATGGATTTTGATAAAAAAATGAATGTTTTTTGTGGATTTTTTTCAAAATAGGGTTTTTGATTGAATTTTTATGAAACAATTGAGTTCAAAATAGATTTTGATAAAAAAAATGAATATTTTTAATGGATTTTGATTTAAAATAGTGTTTCATTTATATTGTCTAATTTTAGATTAATTATTTTTTAACTTTAATCGGGCATTATGGCTGCTGAGAATGAAAATGCACAAATTCCACAGTTGAAAATGAAAATCCACCAGCTAAGAATCAAATTGCAAAAATGCCAAATGCTCCACCACCTCCGCAGCCATCAATTAAACAGTTAATTCATGAAAAATTGAAGCAATTAAGGGGCATTTTTGATGTTTATAGGAAAATCCCTCGATTATCCCGTATGTCAACCACATTGACAGGAATAATTACAAATGTAGAAACCCTTTCCACCCAACATAATGCATTTCATTCGTGGCGAGAAACCATGAGGCAATATTATGCATGTGGAATGTCTTATGATGATGTGAAATATCTCCAAATAACAAAAACCCAAATAGCCTCCTTATTTATTAACCCCAGCACGGGTTTGCCAATTAATGTTAACAAGCCAAAACTTTCTATAAAATGGTGCATGCATAGGGGCATAGTAGATAACTTTTGGGATCGTTGGTGTATAGTTTTTGATAAACCACTCAACAATAATCTTGATGTACCTTTTTACTTTATTAAAAAATTATATGTTGAGTTTTTGCTAGGGCATCATGTCAATTACTTTGACATTAAACCCTTCCAGGGCATTGGTAGAGGTATGCCTCAAGATAGGCCAGAGGCAGCTAGAGTAGTTAGGCACCCACATGTTCCCCATCCTCCCCTTCCTCCACCAGCTCCAATACAACATCCAGATATTATGGAGGATGCAGCCACACAAACTATCCAGGCCATTCACTCTTTGAGTGGTCTTTTGGTTTCCCATGCTTCTTCAGTAGCTCAGCCACAGTCTGGTGATCTTGGTGATGGATCCAGTGCTGCAGCATCATCCTCCTCGGGTCCACATATTTGTGTGCCACATATTTGCAGTACGTGCCAGCAAATATGTTTGGGTCCTATTGTATAGCTCCCTGAGCATCCATTAGACACTTCTGATTATGACATCCAGGATGTGGAGATTATAGCAGATCACATGTAGGGGAGTGGAGCACACCCTACAAAGTCCTCTCCTACTAGAGAGGTGGACACTGGAGTAGTTACACAGGTAACATTTAAGGTGTAAATTCATAACTTGCATTTCTTTAAAAATGAATATTAATAAGAGATAGTATCAAGTACTAATATTTATTTACATGGTCTATTTAATAGTTAATGTCTGAGGAGGAGCTCACACAGGTGACTGATAGCACCCTTAGGGAAATTTCATTTGGCCTCGACACACATAAAGTATGTATTTTCTCACTCACTCATTTACATTTTTTTACTGTATATTTGCTTGTCATTTGAATTGTCAATAATGAAATTATATATTAACTTATATGTTTATCTTACTCTTTGCTTGTAGCAAACACCTAGTGCGAGTGAGGTGCAACGCTCTCCAGACTATGGATGCACAGTGTTGGATAAGGGAAAGGTAATTGAACTCAAATTTGATTGAATTAAAATTTATAAGATCTTTTATCGATTATGCATACATTGAAATAGATTTGTAGTTTCATATGTACTTGTCATTTTTATGTACAGGTGGTTGTGAGCTATACATCATTGTTGATAAGTGCCACAACACCCGAAGGAGTAGGTATTCGAACGCCTGAAGGAGGAGGTGTTGAGACACCTAAAGTAGATACAGAAAATGATCAACCTAAAGAGTTATGTGTTTATTTTATTTTGTGCTTGGTAAATATGTTCTTATTACTGACAATTCTATGCTAACTTGGATCAATTTCATGTTTTTGTTCACATATATAGATTGACATTACAAATTTTGGTTTGGTTAGTTCTTTGAGAGGGGTATATTCTAGGACTCCTGACCCTTCAAAGAGGCATTATATTTTAGGTAATCAAGATTTCAATTTTAGAGTTCAATTACTCTAATTCAATGTGATTTTACGTTAATTATTCATTTTAAAATTATATGAGTATAACTAATCTCAATTGTGGTTTGACTTTTCATGTGCAACTACATGAGCCAACGAGTGCTTCAAAAAGAGCTCCATTTTGATGATCCACCAGTAGTTTAGGATGAGATAGACATTTTGGCATGTAAATTTTGAATAGATACCGAGATGGCATATGCCACATATTGTAAAACTTTGTTTGAGTTGGCGTTGATGCCATTTTTGTATATGGACATACACTTGATTATTGGATAATTTGATATATATAGAATTTGACAATTGAAATTTAGTTTCCTCCTCTTGTGCATGATTAAACTCTTTGAAGCAATGGTTAAATATCAATGTACAATAGCATAAAAAGAATGGTTAAATATTATGTAGTTTATATTCATATTGCTGATTACATTGCATTGCACATCTTTCAAACTCAAAGCATTATTTCACATTGCATAAGTAACAACTAGATACTCATATGATTAACCCTACACCATCTGATTTTCTTCTTTGTCAACTTTCCCATGCCTTAGTAAATTTGGTGGTCCATTTGTAACCATCAATTTTTTTATATAACATAAATTCACCTTTTTCAAAAAATTAATATGGCTAGACTCCCATATGAATACTAATAATATATCATATGACCATTCTTCATATACTTACTAGCACTTTGTGTCTTCTTAGATGAGCCAAAAGTTGTTGCCCAACTACCTCTACCTTCATCAATGTTCCATATTTTAATCATTCCATCCCAAGATGTTGTGACCATTTGTTGACTAGAAGATTCAATTATTTGCAGGCATGAAATGACATCATCATGCACTTTGACCTAGAAATTTAGGAAAAGAATACTATTAAAAGTTGTGAGCTCTGTGAAAAATAGATGTTTATCTGACTGCAACACCATCTAAATATGGATTCTTTTAGAAAATAAAAAGCAAGACATAACTTTTAAACAAATAATTTAATCACAATGTATTTTTCACAAAGAAAATTTGTATAAACCGCTTCTCCATAATGGCTAGTATAGAAAATAATTGCATTGGTAGAACAAAACTCCAAAACATTTCTGATTTCCTTGATTAATTGAATCTTAAGTAGAATCCCCACAATAATTATGTTTTACATAAACCGATAGGAAAACAACATTGCTTGGAAAGTGCATCTCTAATATTTTATGTTCCTTGTACAATAATTTAAATACATTTGAAGAAGTTATATGAAAATATAGCTTCTTAAATTCTTCTTTAATTTGAAGGTTAGTTTTGATAGTGAGTAATTTATTTCATAGATGGATTTTAGCTTTTGCTTGATTGTTGTGCACTGTACTTTCTTCTATAAATAAAATGAGACATGCTAATGCACATTTTCACTATAATTTCTCTATTTTCTTCCTCAACATATCTCTCTCTTGGGCTTTGATACAACCCTGTCAGGGCCTGTCCTAATCACATTTAGCCCAAATCAAAAAGAAAATTTCATGCATTGCTTCTCCCTACACTAGCAGACCCTGGCTGGAGGTTTTATTTGATATTGTCAACAAACATACATCTGGTTGTCTGAATGAATGGGGGAGTTACAACCTTCCCAATCAAGAGGTCATGACTTGTCAGAACTGATTAAAGCAATTCAAGACTTATGTCATAGGATGAGAACATTTGACCATAGGCTCAATGATAAATGCAATGATCCTTAACTAAATTATTCATACAAATTTCTTAGATTTGGAATAATTCAATGAAAATCAGCCAAAACATTTAAACAAGATATTTAGATCTAAAACATTCACATATGATAAATAGATCTACACATATAAGTTGTTGGAATAGAGTATTTAATTCAAATAACTCACTTCATGATTACAATTTTTTTGCTTCAATTGTTTGCTCATAACCAAGATTACAATGATCAAAAGTTTTTTTAGAAAAATATTGGGATGCTGAAATCCACTATGCTTGGCGTACAGATGCAACCTTTCTGTGAAATTTCCCTCACAAATCCAAATAGTTTCATCCTCCAAACTCTAGGAAACCAATGGGGTTTCGTCGAAAAATCTCCATAACCTAAGGGTTTTTGTCCTTAGATTCAACAAGTGAACACAAGTGTCTGACTTTGCAATTTTGGATTTGTTGAGATGATGTCCAAAGATTATCCAAACTAATGAAGTTTTATTCCTTATATAGAGGTTGAAGGCCTAACATGGGTCCAAAGTTTCTTGCCATTTTCTCACATTCAAATTTGGGCTCATTAATTGCATTCTTGGTTAGTCATGGTCATGGGTGGAGTCCATTCAAATGGTGAGGTTTTGTGAAAGTGCATGCTTGAGTGTGGAGATCTAGGGAAATGATTGCTTTAAGTTCAAGCAAATAATTATCCCAAGGTCCAACATCAAGGGTTCAGGCGATGGGATTCTTGGGTGTTAGGACACAAGACAATGGGGATCTAGGGGTTTGAGGATTAGGATACCCCATTGGCTCTTTTACAAACGTAAGACATCATCAAAAGGCCCAAAGATCCAAAGAGGAATGTATGGTTTGAGAAGTGGTGGTCAAGGTATTAGGGTGTTATGTGAATGGAAAGGAAAAATTTCAAAGGCCCACAAGAGAAGGAAGTGGGAGGTGGAGGCACAAGGAATGAAAGAAATGCATGATAGTATTAGAGAGTCTGAAATCCCACCCAAAGTAGGAAAGTGACCCATCTTTCAAACTCAAAGCATTATTTTGTATCATTGTTACATTGGTCTTGAGAGTGGTAGCTTAATATAGGTGTTTGAAGTGATTGAGAGGTCGGTTTTAGGTCGGTTTTAGGGTAGTTAAGGTGTTTGAAGTGATTTAGAGGTTGCTTTTAGAGAAGAGAGATGTTGAAGAGTACATCAAGTCAGTGAGAACCAAAGTGTAATGTGTTTTAGTTTGTGGTACTCCTTTGTTTCTCTGCAGATGTGTGATAAATTCTTAGTTCAATGATGTTGAACAATTTTAGAAAAAAGAAAGTTGTGTCATGGTCCGCATTCAATCCAACAAGCAAAAATCAAAGCTCAACCTCTTCGAATGAAAATGCTTGTTTGCAAAACAAATAAGAATGAGGTAGTTAAGGTGTTTGAAGTTATTTAGAGGTCACTTTTAGGGTGGAAGGCTTAAAACTCCATTTTAAATGCACAAAAAAGAATGAAATTACTTCAAACCAAGTTTGTAAAGAAGTTAACTATGTTGCCCACTAGTTTCCCTTAAGAGTCCAAAGTGCTAAAAGATAGCAATCTTTGAAGGTCTATTTCTTGGAGACCGTGATGCTTATAGACTCTTCTTCCAAGGCTATGGGATCATGTTGGGACCATCTACAAAAACCTCTCTCAGTTTTTGCTATCTCAGAGGCATTTTCCTGTGGTGATGACTTTTCAGTGGAGGGAAAAGTTGCCAGATGCAAGCAGTGTAAAGTTGCAAAGTGGTGTAACTTTCACTCTGCAACTTGTACGACCAAATGGACTGTTCCAACACATCCGGATGGGTACATTTACGCTAGGTATGGTCCTCTCTTGCACCCAAATATGCCGAATCACTCCAAGCTACATTGGACTAGCGATTTCCCTTAAGAGTCCAAAGTGCTAAAAGGCAGCAATCTTTGAAGGTCTATTTCTCAGAGACCATGATGCTTAAAGACTCTCCGTCCAAGGCTATGGGATCATGTTGGGACCATATAAAAAAATCTCTCTCGGTTTTTGATATCTTGGAGGCATTTTCCTATGGTGATGACTTTTCAGTGGAGGGAAAACTTGCCAGATGCAAGCAGTGTAAAGCTGCAAAGTGGTGCAACTTTCACTCCGCAGCTCGTACGACCAAACAGACTGTTCCAACACGTCTGGATGGGTACGTTTACGCTAGGGATGGTCCTCTCTTGCACCCAAATACGCCGAATCACTCTGAGCTACATTGGATCGGTGATTTCCCTTAAGAGTCCAAAGTGCTAAAAGGCAGCAATCTTTGAAGGTCTATTTCTCAAAGACCGTGATGCTTATAGACTCTTCATCTGAGGCTATGGGATCGTGTTGGGACCATCTACAAAAACCTCTCTCGGTTTTTTTATCTCAGAGGCGTTTTCTTGTGGTGATGACTTTTTAATGGAGGGAAAAGTTGCCAGATGCAAGCAGTGTAAAGTTGCAAAGTGGTACAACTTTCACTCCATAGCTCATACGACCAAATGAACTATTCCAACATGTCCAGATGGGTACGTTTATGCTAGGGATGGTTCTATCTTGCACCCAAATACGCCGAATCACTCTGAGCTACATTGGACCGGCGATTTCCCTTAAGAGTCAAAGTGTTAAAAGGAAGCAATCTTTGAAGGTCTATTTCTCGGAGACCATGATGCTTACAAACTCTACATCCAAGGCTATGGGATCGTGTTGGGACCATCTACAAAAACCTCTCTCTTTTTTTGCTATCTCGGAGGCGTTTTCTTGTGGTGATGACTTTTTAGTGGAGGGAAAAGTTGCCAGATGCAAGCAGTGTAAAGTTGCAAAGTGGTGCAACTTTCACTCCGCAGCTCGTACGACCAAACAGATTGTTCCAACACGTCCGGATGGGTATGTTTATGCTAGGGATGGTCCTCTCTTGCACCCAAATATGCTAAATTACTCCAAGCTACATTGGACCAGCGATTTCCCTTAAGAGTCCAAAGTGCTAAAAGGCAGCAATCTTTGAAGGTCTATTTCTCAGAGACCGTGATTCTTATAGACTCTCCACCAAAGGCTATGGGATCGTGTTGTGACCATCTACAAAAACCTCTCTCAGTTTTTGCTATCTCAGAGGTGTTTTCCTATGGTGATGACTTTTCAGTGGAGGGAAAAGTTGCTAGATGCAAGCAGTGTAAAGTTGCAAAGTGGTGCTACTTTCATTCCACAACTCGTACGACCAAACAGACTTCCAACACATTTGGATGGGTATTTTTATGCTAGGGATGGTCCTCTCTTGCACCCAAATACGTTGAATCACTCTGAGCTACATTGGACCGACAATTTCCCTTAAGAGTCCAAAGTGCTAAATGGCAACAATATTTGAAGGTCTATTTCTTGGAGACCATGATGCTTACAGACTCTCTTTCTGAGGCTATGTGATCATGTTGGGACCATCTACAAAAAAATCTCTAGTTTTTTGCTATCTCGGAGGCATTTTCTTGTGGTGATGACTTTTCAGTGGAAGGAAAAGTTGTCAGATGCAAGCAGTGTAAAGTTGCAAAGTGGTGCAACTTTCACTCCGTAACTCGTACGACCAAATATACTGTTCCAACACGTCTGGATGGGTATGTTTACTCTATGGATGGTCCTCTCTTGCATCGAAATATGTCAAATCACTCCGAGCTACATTGGACCAATGATTTCCCTTAAGAGTCCAAAGTGCTAAAAGGCAACAATCTTTGAAGGTCTATTTCTCAGAGACTGTGATGCTTACAGAATCTCCGACGAAGGCTATGGGATTGTGTTGTGACCATCTACAAAAACCTCTCTCGGTTTTTTCTATCTCAGAGGCATTTTCCTATGGTGATGACTTTTCAATGGAGGGAAAAGTTGCCAGATGCAAGTAGTGTAAAGTTGCAAAGTGGTGCAACTTTCATTCCGCAACTCGTACGACCAAATGGACTGTTCCAACACATCTAGATGGGTACATTTACGCTAGGGATGGTCCTCTCTTGCACCCAAATACACCGAATCACTTCAAGCTACATTGGACTGACGATTTCCCTTAAGAGTCCAAAGTGCTAAAGGAAACAATCTTTGAAGGTTTATTTCTCAGAGACCATGATGCTTACAGACTCTCCATCTGAGGTTATGGGATCATGTTGGAACCATCTACAAAAACCTCTCTCAATTTTTTCTATCTCGGAGGCGTTTTCTTGTGGTGATGACTTTTCAGTGGAGGGAAAAGTTGCCAGATGCAAGCAGTGTAAAGTTGCAAAGTGGTGCAACTTTCATTCCACAGCTTATACAACCAAACAGACTATTCCAACACGTTTGGATGGGTATTTTTATGCTAGGGATGGTTCTCTCTTGCACCCAAATACGCTGAATCACTCTGAGCTACATTGGACCGAGTCAAATTAGGTGAGAAATTGATGCAGACACAAGGGCGCAATCACAAACTCTTTGCAACCTGCCTATTTGAGACATCTAACAAGATTATTCTAACCTCTTTGGACAGTCCAAAACTCCCTTAAAACTTGACAAGCAGCTAAATACACATTTCCCTCTTTAACCCCCTTAAACCCTTGTAATAGTGAGAAACTAGTTTTTGTCCAATTACTCCACAATTTTCCAAAACACTAGACGAACACATGACTGATTCAAACACCCATATCTAAGTTACACAACATATATGAGAAACAACATAGAATTCTTTGGACCAGCATTGACTTCCAATACATTCACCCTTGAATAAGCTACTCAATTAGCCCAAAAATGCAAAGCAACATACCTTCAAACACCACACAAACCCCTAAAACCTTGAGGTAGCAAATAAATTGCCAAGAAAAAAAAGATTCTACAATTGGATTCCATTTGTACGGACCTGTAACCGTCAAATCAAAAAACCCTTGTTTTTAGTGTAATTCTTGAGGGTTTATTGGATGTAGCACTTCCACAACCTTTCAGACTTTTCCACCACCTTAGAAACCTTTATTTAGGCCCCAATATGCTTAGAAAACAAAGAAACTTCTTGTATCTCAAATATTTTTGCAATCCCTCAGGTAAAAACTCTATTTTCAAGTAAAAAAACCACCATTTTTGGACCTTTAACTCTTCATTTTATTTCAAAACCCAATTCTCCACGCCTTCCACTCTTGAAATAACATCAAGACATGCAATAAAATTTCTACATAATGTTTTTATACAAAGCAATGGGAAGATAAAACCATGTAAGTGGTTTCCCCAAACTAATTGCCACCAAAACCATTCTTGATAGTTTAAAACCACGAACCACCCCAACATGTAATTATGATAGCACTCAAGATAGCCCTCCACCATGAACATATCAACTAAGTAGGAACCCATAACATTATGGAAAGATGATCCACTTCTCCCAATGTAACTCCCAAGCATTACATGTGAGAGATGGTCAATTTCATTGATGGCAACGATTGTGTGACTCCCATTGATGACCTTCTTTATTCAATGCCATTACAACAATATCCAAAGCATTCCAAAGAATACTAATGAAAACAATATTTCCCTCAACACCTCATGATCATTCAAGTACTCATTCTAACAATACAAGAGATTTACACTTCAAATTGCAAGTGAATATAATTTACTATATCTTAACATAAAAAATGCAAAACCTAATAGAAAAATGTATCAATGAGGTACAAGGATGTATAAAATCCAATCAATCAAACACAATCAACCTAACATAATTAAGGGTTGATAGGGGTATTGGATAATTAAGGGTTGATAAGGGTATGAATGTTTATCTTTGCATCTACTCTTGAATATCTAGGGACTTGGTGGTATTTAGAAATTTGTTACTCATTTTTATTGCATTGAATCAAAATGTCTCACTATTAATTGCTCCAATGCTATAAGATAAATGAATGTTTTCATGATTATAATGAATATATTGTATGTTATTAATGCTAGTGTATATCATCAAATTATGCCAAACATGTGTTTAGTCAACTCAAAGTGGGTGAATGACACCACTTAGCGAAAAGTTTGAATTTTGAATTTTAAAATGAAAGGGAATAGGTTTGTGACTATGAGGTCACCCTTGTGAATTAAAGAATTGGGTTTGAGGAATAAAAGTTTCAAGCCACTATAATTTATTATATATAAAGGGTATGTGCAGGATCATCATGGAAAAAATAGGGCCTTGAGTGGCAAAAAATTCAAAAAAATAGAGTTAGGCAACTTGACGTAAAAATTTGAATAAGTTATCTATATTATTTAAAAAATATGTAAGAATAGAATCTGTAGCAAATTGAATGTAGTTTCTAAACTACTAGGTTTTTTAAAAAAATAAAAAAATCTATTTAATGAAATTTTGAAACTTCAATGCAGTAGTACTTAAATTTCAGGGAAAAGATAAGAAGTATGTGTATGTCTGACCACCCTAACCATAATAAAATTATAATATTTTTTTATAATATTTTAGATATAAGTAGAGGATTTGTGTCCCAATGTGATGCATATTTTTTTGTAATTTTTTTCCTAGTAAAAAATTAATTATGAATTCTTTATTACAACTTTTAAAAAATATAAATAACTCATATGTCTGAGCACCTTAACATGGTCAAAAGTTCATGAAATTCAATTTTTCTAATTTTAATCCTATAGTATGTGAAGCATAGAATGTGACACATTTTTTGGATTCAAAAAATGTGATACCGTTTGAAAGCTATAGCTTTTTTTCAATCAGCCTATCAATCAGGACTTTAATCGTAATTTTAATAGAAAATGAGTAATAATTACTCATTAATTTCAAAGTATTTAAGCATAATTTATATTGGTGGAAAGATGGGAATGTGCTTTAAAAACCATTTTCGTTTCATCAATTTTAGGTTAAAAAAAAGTCATCATCCACATACCCATCATATTGCCACTTTTTGGCCCATCATGATCCTGCACATACCCTAAATGGGAAATATTACAAAACGTAGTTCAAGCGAGCATACTGACAGGAAAGAACTAGGAAGAAAACCTTCAGTTGTAGCTCGATTAAGTAAAAAAATAGACCCCTTTACAAAACGTATGAGTTTCCAAAATACAAGCCCCTTTACATTTTAAACATACCCTTTATACAATGCCAGACATTTGACCCATATTTCAAAAAATATCACTGGGTATAGATTATGCCCATACACAATTATGACCATTTTACATTGTTTCCAATTTGAGAATTCAAATTTTAAAAAATTTTCCTATTAGAGGCATTCAAGACACAGTCTTCAACAATAGTAGTATGTTCATGTTCTACACTGAAAAGCACTTGTACAAACCATCAAGGTAGCTTAGAATAACCAATCTATATTATTCTAAATGACACAAAATATGATGAGATGGTAATGCAAACTATAAAAGACGCTTAGAATAACCAATCTATATTGTTGTAATCTATTGCATACCTCTCTGAAAGGATCAAAGCTAGCTATTGTTGTAGCAAGTCCATGATCAATCATGCCAAGAATATCGCAAAAGTGGGAAAATGAGAAATCTATATTGTCACAATAGAAAAGATGCTTAGACTAACATATCTATATTAATCTAAACAACTTGAATGATGATGAGTTGGTGATGAAAACTATAAAAGACGCATACCTCTTTGAAAGGATCAGAGCTGGCTATTGTTGTAGCAAGTCCATGATCAATCGTACCAAGAATATCGCAAAAGTGGGAAAATGAGAAATCTATATTGTCACAATAGAAAATATGCTTAGAATAATGTATCTATATTAATCTAAACAACTTGAATGATGATGAGCTAGTGATGCAAACTATAAAAGACGCATACCTCTTCAAAAGGATCTGAGTTGGATATTTTTGCAATAGGTCCATGATCAATCTTGCCAAAAATATTGCAAAAGTGCATACAAAATATCACTATTAAATACACCCCATTGCAATAGTATATAAAATATCAAGATTAAATAAAGAACACTAATGAACTTAATCATAATGAACATAGCACTCTTACCTTCCATTCTTGAAAATGCCTATTCATAAAGACTAAGGGTCATCTCTTTGCTTCAGAGTTTCCAGTAATGCTTCATGATCAACAATACTAATTGTCCATAGTTTTTTTGTTTATGGTCTAGCATAATGTTTCAATAACTTAACATTTGTTGCAAAAGGTGCAAATACATCGGAATGGTTATGTGTTTCTCATAGTCTTCTCATGTCTTCAAATGCAGGTATGCCATTCTTTCTAATCATGTATGTTCGCAACCAAGTTCCTGCAACCACAAAAAAACCTGTAGGATACATGAAACCATCATCATCTTCCATCAGTTGTGTTAGCTTATGTTTTACCCGCACACATCGAGCCAACCAATAGTCTGATCTCTCTTCACTCCCCTACGGTGCAACAACTGCAAAAATATGTCCTAGCTATAGTAGATCTAAAATCAAGTCATAATCAACTAAACTTTCCATTGTGTCATTTGTCATGGATATTGTTTGAGATAAAGGAGTTAGATACTGTGGTACCCATGTATCCACCCACTCACTTGACTTGCATTGATCCCACTCACACTGAATACAACTCTGACAAAAACAAGCCAACTCTCGTGTCCAAATTGTCCATGTGCCTGCATCTGAGCTTTGAAATGAATGCATCTTTGAAGAATCTTTGATTGTATGACAATCTAATCTACCTCCCACTATACCCTCCTCAATGAACCAAAAGAATTTGCGCATTGTTGAATCAAGTGTCCCTCCCTATGACAATGCTAGACTACACCAATCAACTATAAAACGTGCATCACTGAATTTTTCTCATGAAATCTTCAATTGATCCTTAACTAGAGCTCTCTTTACGCATGCACCTGCTCCATCATGATCCCCTTTCCCATGTCCAGCTTCAAAAAAATTCCAAATATGAGGTAGACCCCTCTTTACATGCATTCTACTCAACCAATAAAACATATGAGCATTCTTGAATTGACCTGTGCAATTATCTGACCAAATTAGATGTCAGCCCAATGCTATATCATGCTCCTACAAGAACTCAAAAAAATTATTGAAACAATGTTGGACATACTCAGACGAGTGAGATCTATCATCACTCATATAAAAATGATACTCTCTAATTATCTTTCGATCCTCCTCTATACTATCAGGTGCATGTCTAAATGTTATGTGGAAAAAAATAGCAATCTGAATGGAATTGTAATACTGAGATTGTACCTCGTTTTGTAGTTGCAATGTGTAGTTTTCTGCAAATTCAACCACTGATATAATAGTGCCAATCAAAAAAGAGTCCTTACATATCCTAAATTTTTGATCCAACCATTGAGACCTATGACTATGCCTTGCATACTTGTAGAAAATATTGTCCTTAAAATCTAAAATAAAATCAGCAACACTGCATTCTTTTGTAACCAACTCACATCTAGAACCTTCACCTCCGCTTTGCAAACTATATTTGACTATCTCATATCTCTTTTTCTCAACAAGCTTCTTTCCAAATTCATGTTCGGAACTCTCATGAAAACATTGAACAAACTTTGACAAGCCACCACATTGTGAGCACTTTGCATTTAAACAATCATTTCTATAGAAAAAGCAACCATCATCTCTAGAACATAAAAATAGATCTACCAAGTCCCTTGATGATTTTGGAAGATACATTGCACCACACTCCTGCAACATTTCATTAGTATGCAAAGTAGAACGGATATAGCATAATAGCTCATGGTACATTGAAAACTCGGATGGTATTTGCAACAACAAGTGATATGAATCTTAGAGGCACACAATAAAATGGCTTCAAACCCTCAAAGTCCGCTGAGATTTCCATATTTTTATGTGTTTCAATAAATTTTTGAACAACATTGTTTGGCAGTTCAATAAATGTTTGGGGTGTGGTTAATGCAGTCTCGTTACCAATTCTTAACTTTAAAACATCCTTTGCATTTGGGTGATACTCTAGAGTTATCATGCCGTGTTGAGATACCTACTTTACGTGTCGGTTAGCTTCTTATGAACATGTGGAAGCCTCCCGGCAAAAGCCCATGTATCATTTTCAAGAGGATCATCTATTCTTTCTCTTCTTGCAAGTGCTTTATCCAAAATTTTATGATTTATGTCAAAATCAATACAAGTTTGTCTCATAAAGTGAGCCTTTTTGAATTTATGGCTTACTAGGGCAGTTGTAATGACTCTCCAAGTAGCTCTCTTATCCTTTTCCTTGTTACCTTTTCCAATAGACTTGAGAGCATTAAAAAGATTTTTGACAATAATAGAATTTTTTTCGGTCTTCTTGTTCACACGAATCTTCAATTTGGCTAGCAAAGGTCTCATCTGCATCTTTAGCAATTGTACAAAAATTTGGCATTATGGGTCAATGTCTTATCACTAAAATATTGGTTACTTGAAAGTCTTCACAGCCCACAATCAAAATAGTTCATGTTGACCTCTTTCCTTCAAAATTTTTATAATGGCTACTCATCAAATTCAAAGTAACCATTTAGGGGTTCTTGAGGGGTCTTGAAGTGGAATATGTCTTTCTTCCATACAAGGTTCTTCATTTCTCATGTAATTTGGTGAAACATAATTTACACTTGCTTCAATATTATGTTCAAAATCTTCATTTCCAACATTTTCACCTTGAACATTTTCAATATCAATTTGAATAATTTCATTCCCAATTTCAATATCATGTTCAACATCTTCAATTCCAACATTTTCACCTTAAACATTTTCATTATCAATTTCAATATTTTCATTCCCAATTTCAATATCATGTTCAACATCTTCAAATCCAACATTTTCACCTTGAACATTTTCATTATCAATTTCAATAATTTCATTCCTAATTTGAATATCATGTTCAACATATTCAATTCCAACATTTTCACCTTGAATATTTTCACCTTGAACATCTTCAATTTCCTCTTCACTTGAAAGACCATAGGGGTTAGGTTCACTAATATTTAACATACCTTGTCTTCTCTTCCTATGACTTTCTCTATCTTTTTGTCTATATGCTTCAATTTCTTCTTTTGTAAGCTTTCTCTTATGTTTTTGCTTCCAACGACTGTTGCTCCCCATTATACCTCATAAAAGATGATAAAAATCTTTCCTTATGACAAATTTCAATAGAAGATGCTTCAAAAATTTGATCTTTGTCCCTTAATTCCTATCTGAAAATGTGTGTTTGTCACTTGCAAATAGAATGTAGGGTCTGTTGGAATGCATAAAATTACCCACATGGGGCTTTTCTATGGCCCGCAAATCTGATATCCATTATAATCTGATATCCGATTCATTCTAAAAATTTACGATGTTTTGCAACGGTATGATTTTAGTTCTTCAAATCAGATATCCGATTTGTGTACACATAGACCTAAGGGTTAATGGTAGATAGTAGAGGGTTTAAGGGTTAAAGGTTTAGGGTTTAGGGTTTAGGGTATATGGTAGAGGGTTTAAGGGTTAAGGGTTTATGGTAGAGGGTTATAAGGGTTTAGGGTTTCATGGTAAGGGTATAGGGGAGAGAGATAGATGGAGTGAGTGTGTGAGAGAGTGACCTAAGAGAGTGGGATAAGGTTAGAGAGGGTGGGAGAGTGGGATAGAGTGGGAGAGAGGGATGGAGATGGTGGGAGAGAGTGGGAGAGAGTGGTAGATAGTGGGAGAGAGGGAGGGAGAGAGTAGAAGAGTGGAAGAGTGTGGTAGAGAGTGG
>VDFB02322345.1:24359-58293 GCA_007258455.2 Sequoia sempervirens | reverse complement strand
TTTTCCATGATAATCCTGCACATACCCACCTACAAAACATATGAGTATTATTTGATAACTGAAATACTTTTGATTGTTCAATATATACCTCTTCTTCCAACTCACCATTCAAGAACATAAACTTTATAGCCATCTAATATACTTTGAAGTCTTTATGCGTTGCAAAAGCTAAAAAAACTCTAATGTCTTCCATCCATACCATCAAAGTAAATGTTTCCTCAAAATATATTTATACTTGTGAGTATCCCTTACACACAAGTCTAGCTTTGTTTCTGATAACTTTTCCATCCTCATTCAATTTATTTTTGAAAATCAACTTAGTTCCTATCACATTCTTATTTGCAGGTCTTGGGACCAATTCACAAGTCTGATTATTCTCAACATGTTCCAATTCCTCTTTCATAGCCTTGATCTAATCCTAATATGTGCATACCTCAGTCACCTTTTTAGGTTCCACTTCTGAAAGTAAACAAAAATTTACTTGTTCCATCATAGTTTCTTTCTTCCTTGTCAACACACCTTTTTTCTTATCTCCAATTATCTAATCTTTAAAATGATTCTTCTAGAAATATAACTTAGGAGTCTTAGTGATCTTTTTTAGAGCTTTTTCATCTTCAACTATAATCTCTTTTTTCCTTCTCTTCATCCTTTTCTTCTTCACTACAAGGGAATTCATCATATTCATATACATCTATCAGTACTGAACTTTGTAGTGGTTCTTCATCCACCTTAACACTTGTACTTTCAATAATTTTATTTAACCTTTTATTATAGCATTGGTAAGCTTTACTTCTTGTAGATTATCCAAGGAAGATTCCTTCATTAGATCTTGCATCAAACTTTCCTAAATTTTCTTCATCTCTTCTGATGTAGAATTTACTTCCAAAAACTCTAAAATACTTTATAGTAGGAGGTTTACCATACCATAACTCATAGGGAGTCTTTGAACTATTCACTCTTGCTTGACCTTTGTTAAGAATGTAGACTATAATATGAATTGCTTCTCTCCAATAGACATCTAGTATATTTTCTTCCTTCATCATTGTCCTAGTGTCATCTTGAATTATTCTATTCTTCCTCTCCACAACTCCATTTTGTTGAGGAATCCTAGGAGCCGACAAATTCCTCCTTACTCGGTGATCTTCACAAAAACTATTAAACTCATTGGAGGTAAAACCTCCACCTCTTTTGGACATTAAGCACTTGATTTTTACATCTATTTCATTCTCAACCATAGACTTAAATGATTTGAACTTATCTATGGCTTTTAATTTTTCTTTAAGAAATTTCACCCTAGTCATTCTAGAATAATCATCAATCAATAGCAATGTCACCATATGAGCTTCTTATTCTAGTAGGTCCACATAGGTTTGTATCTACCAACTCCAAAGGACCTGTGATAGAATATTCTTTTTTCTTGAACCCCTTCTTTGTTTTCTTTCCAAATTGGCATTCCTTGCACATTACATAGGCTTTTTAATCTTTGGTAGATCTCTCACAACATCAATATTACTAATATTCACTAGGCTATCAAAATTAATGTGACACATTCTTTTATGCCATAGCCAATTTTCATTGATTTTAGACATACAAAATTTAACACCACTACCTTTGAACTGATAAACATTACCTTATTCCCTTGTTCCAACAACAACCAAAGTTCCAAAGTTTTCTTTTATGATTTCACAACCACCATCCTAAAAAAAATATTATATCCTTTGCTACACATCTATGATACACTTAAAATATTATTCTAGAGACCCTTGACATAAAGAGTGTCATCTAATTTATGCTTTCCATCAAAACTAATTGAACCTTTTCCATAAATCTTAGTAGATGTTTCATTACCAAACTTAACAAGGCCACCATCATACCTTTGAAGTTTAACAAACATAATCTTATCATGTATGTCATATGATTTGAGCATCCACTATCAATGATCCATAAATTTCTTTCTTCTCTTACATGAAATGTAGTTACCATAGTTCCTTCAATGTTATGACCTGTTTATGGAGCACTTTCCTTCACACATATTTCAAGATTAGAAGAATTAGTTCCAAATTTTAGAGCCATGAACAAGCATTCATCACTATCTTCATCAATATAGTGAGATTATTCATCATCAAACACACCATTGTCTCTTTCAATATAATAACTCTTCTTGAAAAAATTTCCTTTATGATCCTTAGGTTTTTCATTTAAAATTTTGATTGGACATTTAGAAGCATAATGACCTATCTTTTCATAATTGAAACATTTAAATAGTAACTTACCTCTTTATTTTCTAGTGCTCTTCTTCAATCTCCTCACATTATTTGCTTCCACCTCATCAAGATCATCCAAAACCGATTCACCATCCTTCTCTACTTTGTAGACTTTAAAGTCAGTTTCTTTCTTTATCGCATCTTGACCAAAATATCTCAATTCATAAGAAATTAAAACACCACACATCTGATCTCTAGAATAATTATCCAAATTTTGAGCTTCCTCAATAGTAGAAACTTTAGAACTATAAGTTTTAGGAAGAGTTGTTAATACTTTTTTTACAACTTCACTTTCTTCCAGCTTAGCACCAAGACCATCGATGGCATTGACAACTTCATCCACTCTAAGCATGTAGGCAGTAATATCTTCACCTTCAGACATCCTTAGGATTTCAAATTTGGCTTTGTAGTTCTACATATTTGCTTGTTTGACCTTATCATCTCCCTCATAAATACTTTCCAAATTTTTCTAGACCTCTTTAGTAGATTTTAGACTTATTAATTTTCCAAGTTTAGAATTAGAGAGGCCACTCAGAATGGCATTCCTTTCTTTCCATTTCTCTCATATTCGTTGATTTTTTCATCACTTTTCAAACTCGTAGCAAGCATAGTGTATCCTTTTTCAACTGAATACCAGACACCAAATCCAAGAGAGACCAAAAAGGACTCCATCCTGGCTTTCCAGTAAGTATAATTTGTTCCATAGAACATAGGAGGTTTGACACCCTTCCTGTGCACCATCTAGATCTACCTCAAGCACTTAATATTTCTCCAAGGAACCACATCTTTGATATCAATTTTTAGATGCATAGGATAACTGAGAGGGGGGTGAATCATTTGTATACTTAAAAACATTCAAACCCTAAATATCTTTTCAAACCCTTATCAACCATTAAACATTTATTATGTATTAGTAGAATGTAGACATATGAATCAACAATGCAAACACATCCAAACACATAAGAATACTAGATATACATGAAAAACCCAATAAGGGAAAAACCATGATGAGGATTAGGTCACATATATATGAATTGTAACACCAAATATAATTAGGCTCACTACAAATGGCTCACTTCCTAGAAAAGGAATAAAGGCTCACTACCAAGAAGAAAAAAGATAGAAGAAGACTATTACAAATAGATTCACTACATTAAGGCAACAATATAAATCCACCACTAAAACCTTATGCCATCCACAACATTTGGTTCACTACCTCCAACAACTTCAAGCACACTAAAAATGTAGACCCTTCTTAGATCATTGTATCAGATTCATAGGCATTAAGCTCATACTCAGATCACCACACTTAATAAAATTCACATATTTCACACACCATCTATATATCCACACATCTCAAACAATTTACCTTACTTATATACCATCCACAACCTAAATAATCTTAAGTAGGTTGGCCTAAATGAAATGTATGCACCTAAAATGTGCAACACCAAAATAGGTTGATACCAAACACTTCCGTGATGGAAAGAAGTGAAAGATGACCACACCAAGGGTTCACTCAGACCCAAATCCACATCACCACACTACTTAACATAATCACAATCCATGAGATACCTCCTCAAGTAGCACAAGCACACAAGGTCGGCGAAATATGAACTAAAACTACAAGCGACCACATACATGCTTTTGTAGGTCATTCAAGGAACAAACAACAACACTTCATAGCATCCATAAAACATATTTAAATGCTATAAAATCATCAAAATATTATAAAACTCTATCACAACCACCTAAAACTAATAACACCAGATCATTATATGTAACCAGACATACTACCATAGAACACAACTTACTAACCAACCTTGTGGAATACCTTAGCACCTAAAACCTCAAGGGAAGGAAGTTACATACAATATAAGCTCATTCCAAAATCCACAATAAAAGAAACCTCACTCCAAAGAAATGTGGAGCAATATCATTTCTCCTAGACACCCTTCTACATAGATAGATAAACTATCAAATACAACTTCCATTGAAGAATTATCCAAAACCAAAAACTTTGGATATAGAACCTTTGAAAAAATCTTATCATCATATCCAAACTACACAAGCATATCTTCAACCATGAATAAATATGGAGCACAAAACTGAACACACCTCTATCACACTACACACTCTTTTATTCATTTTTTTTCAAAATAACTTGAAAACCAAGTGAATTCTGCAATTGTAACTCTTATCCATCAAGATATCAATGACAAGATTGATGAAAAGACCACAACACCTTCTTATCAAACCACAACACATCCATACTAGCACAAGCACTTGACAACACCAACTATGTCCATACTGTTGACATCAATGACCAATACCAGCAACTATTGACATCAATGAAAACACTAGCAACATACTTGCAACAAGATCCCTTTGTATTAATTCAAAAGTAAATAAATACAAAATGTTTTTACAAATCTAATCTTTCCAAGCCTTGAGATGGATGAGGAAATTGACCAAATGATTGATCCAAACAGATTGTTCATGGGTCAAGAGGTCACCATAATTGATGAGGCAAAAGTGGAAGGTCCCCATTTATCCCCTAGTAATAAATTCTCTAAACAACTAAAGTTCCTTTGTATTAATAAACTTTCTTTTAGCAGAAACCACATTGAAGACTCCCACAATTATTTTACCTCTCAGGATCACTTCCAAACTTTTGATCTCCTTTATCAAAGTTGGAGTTAGGCTTAATAAGTGTAAGAACTAGTCTAGAGGAAATATTTTTGTCGCCCATTGCCTCCATTAGCATTTCAAAGAACATGTATATACTTTTATCATGTATATCATCTTGACCCCATCGATCCACCCTAATAACACCAATCATGGAATTTATACCATCTTTATCTATAATCTTAAATAACCATTTAATCTAAGCTTTAGGGCTCTCCTAGAGGAATTTATAGTTGAACACATATTCTACTATTTTGGCCATACTCTTCAAAAAATAGGCTATGGTGTTGAATGATCCTCAAATTATCTATTTATAAACCCTAATTCCAATTTTGGTGTTCAAAGAGAAGGTAAATTTCTTCTTGAGGAACCAAATTGTTCCTGCTATCTCAAGATTTTATACAATGCTTTCCTTCATTTATCCAATCCATACCTCTCTTTTAGATATTTCTAGATAGGTCTTTAAGATTGACTCAAGGCCATCACAATGATTGGAAGAACTAGCTGAAATAATATCTTTGTCCTAATCTATTCCTCTATTTTCCTAGAGATTTGTTGCATGGTACACTTCTTGATAGATGTAACTTATCGAGATTACTTATATTTCCTAAAACATTTATTTTATTTTATTTAGCTTTGGCTAAATATCCCACATACCAATTTTTCCATTTATGATTATATTTACTGAGACCATTGAATCACATTTAATTTATATGTGTGATAATCCTAGCTCTTTACACATCTACAATCCAAGTAAGATTGCATCAATCTTTGTAGTGTTGTTTGTACCCTTTGTAAGATTTAATTATTTTTCCCAAACTAACCAACTGATGCTATTTTAGATCAGGCACCCAATATCAAACTTCTTGGGGTTTCCCTAGGAAGCCCCACCCGTGTTAATTTTTAGTCTTTTGTTAGGTGGAAGGACCCATTTGGCTCCAACTCTGAGCATTTTTAATCTTGGGAAAATTAAAAATTATGAGGAAACTTCAGGCATCACCATTATTTCATTAATAACTAATCCCACAATATATATTTGGAATTTATTTGGTCTTTCACATGGGCTTTCATCCATTCCATTATGTTCTTTTCAATAAGTTTTATTACTTTGTCCTCTAAATTGACTTACCATTGAAAATCCTCCTAGTTATTTCTTTCCAGATGTTCTAGATGAGGATAGTAGGGAAAGCAGTCCAAATGTGCCCCCAAAATGATTATTTTCTTCCATTAGTCCATCCCAAAAACATATCCATTAAATTATTCTAGTGCAAGCTTATCCAGCCCAATTTTTGAGGTAAGCAATCCCATAAATTACTTACAAATTATGTATAATTTAGGAAAAGATGATTGGGAGTTTCCTCACTAGCTTTACACATAGTAAACCAATTTGACCCTTCTATACCAATTTTCTTTAGCTTATCCCTAGTTAGTATATGATGATGAAGATTCATCCATGCAAAGGCTCATGCTTTCGAAAAAACCCACTTTCTCAAATGTATTTTCTTTAGCCATTTATTTTTTGTAGCCATAATTTGGATTTGATACCACAATTTTATCGAGTATCTCCCTGATTTAGCCTCACACCAAATAATTTTATCTTTTTCTTTGTTGAAATAAATTGATCATCCCTTAATAGAATTATTTAGGTACTAATTATCATTTTCTTTTATCGATAGTGAGTAGAAGTCCATTGATTTCCAATCTCCCCACATGTTTGCAACTATATAGTCTTTGATTTTTCTACCTACTAGCTCTTGAAGTACATTTATGCATCCCAAAAATTCTACACAAACTTTTGAGAGTGGTTTATATCCCCTATAGTGTAGGAAAATGTATCCCTTTATATTTTCACACTTGTTTGGGCCTTCCCTATTAAAATTGGGCTTCTTTATGCCTTCTTTGGCTCTATTTTGCATCCACATGCCTTATTTAATGCATCTTTTCGAGGATAATCTTGACACATATCTAATTTAACCAAACATAATTCAATGATTTTGGATTGTATGGCCTAGATTTAGTGATTTGGGACTCATATTCTACATTGGGTGTATTGGTCCCACGTAAGTTTCGAGGCCTTGTCCTGAATTTGGCATAGAACTTAACATTTCTTGAAAATTGTGTCCCAAGCTTAGCCTACTAGAACTCATATGCCCCAATTGGCGTATGATTCCTGCTTAGCTTAGACCTATATTAAATTCAAATTCTTGGTAGGATTTTATTCTCCTAGATCTAATGTCAACTTGTAGTGTTGTAATTTTGGGAAATTTTGGTATAAACAAGTATAAATACAGGGTTATTTCACATATTTTCTCCTAGCAAGTTTACTAGTCATCTAGCAATTTTCATGAGCAAGTGTGATATAAGTGTTCAAGCATCCTAGAAATTTAAGAGCATTCAAGAGCATTCAAGAGTTGACTATCAAGCATTTTGGAGCATCATTCAAGAATCAAGCATCATGTCAAAGTCATCATGCATCATGTTTGTTTTCAAGCTAACATTTATGATGTAGGTTCTTATGATTCATGCAAGCATTCAAGTCAAGATCCATAGCATTTCATCAAGAGTCAAGATCTACATTCATGCTAGCCATTGCATACAAGATTTCAACCTTTTTTCTAATGGTTTGGTGAGTTGCAACATAGCATATTTGTTCATTCATCATTCCTTCATTCTATTTGATTTCATTTCAAGGTTTGATTACCAAAACAAGGTTTTACCAAGGAAAACCCCTATCCACTAACAAAACAAAATTTATTTCTCTCTTTGATGTATGATTTGGATATTTAGGTTGAATATCCATTGAAAAACAAGATTGGATAAAGTTGTAAAGTTTTCAAAGTTGTCATCCACATTGCGTGATCACAAAAAGTCACCTACAGGTCAGAATTTAGTGTTTTAGACTCAAAGATCGGAAAGGAAGTTATAAGAGATCATTAGAGAATGTCAAAGTTTTAGATCAACCCTGATATTGAGACTAAACTTCCACTTGTGGCATATGAGTCATAGTAGTTTCAAATTTTGATTTCAGCCCGAAACCCTAAACTAAGACTAAATTGCCCCTACTAGCATATGAGTCCTAGTGTGCATTAAAATTCATAGTTTTGAGAGTCCAGACCTTGTTTCAAGCATCTTTAGTTTTCTAAGTGCCCCTCTATCCTTTCTCAGTTCATTAAATTTTGATTTTCGGTTTCATATCTTAGGTTGCATAGTTAGGTTTGCATATCATTACATCTACTTCTTTCCAAGCCTTTACTTAGTGGTGAACCCCCTTTTTACTTTAATCACGCCCTAGGACACTTTATTACAAATCTCTTTCCATAATTCCATCCCTATATTGAGACCTCTAAGGTTTCCTTGAATGAAATATAACGAAATAGGAGGAAGGTCCTAAACCCCTTTTATGTTCCATCTCCTAAAAGGTGGAACCCCCCTATATTCCCCACATTTCACCCCCATGAGTCAAGCCAAAACTCTGACAAGCACCTATTTTTTACTTTCCATGATAAATGGTTTGTGATTATAAGTCTATAATTTAGCATAAATTTCCATACATGTGAACCCCCATTAGGATTTGTAATCGTTAAGATCCTATTCATATTTTCCATGTCAAGTTATTTATTTTATAGTATTTTGCACCAAAGATTAGTGTGGGATTGGTACATTTTCTAAATCAACTTTGTGCCAAGGGACAAATTTTGTGTCTTTAATTTTTTTATGCCCACTCCTCGTTGCTTTAGTCTTTACACACTTTTTCCCAATGTATGAGGGGGATTCTCTTATGTTCATATGAGCCATCCCATAGGAATTTTTTAGCATGCTATTGAGGCTAGATGAGGCCTTGTGCTTCAACTACATGCTAGACATATAATATATTGGAATAAGGGTATTTCCAGGATCATGATGGGCCAAAAAGTGGTGATATGATGGGTATGTGTAAGGTATGTGGCTGACAACTTTTTTTACCCAAAATTGATGAAATGAAAAGGGTTTTTAAAGGAGATTCTTAGCTTTCCATCAATATAAATTATTCTTTAGTTTGAATTTAATAAATAATTATTATTCATTTTCTATTTATATTACGACTAAAGTCCTAATTGATAGACTGATTGAAAAAATTCTATAGCTTTCTAATGGTATCACATTTTTTGAATCTAAAATAGTGTCACATTCTATGCTTCGCATACTATAGGATTATAAAAAGAAAAATTGAATTTCATGAAGTTTTGACCAAGTTAAGGTGGTCAAACATACAAGCTTTTATATTTTAAAAAATTTGTAATAAAAAATTCATAATTAATTAATTACTTGGAAAAAAATTACAAAAAAATATGCATCACATTGAGACATGAGTCCTCTACTTATATCTAAAATATTATAAAAAAATATAATCATTTTATTGTGGTTAGGGTGGTCAAATAGACACCTACTTATTTTTTCCTTGAAATTTAAGTACTACTACATTGAAATTTCAAATTTTCACCAAATAGAGTTTTGTTTTTAAATAAACCTAGTAGTTTAGAAACTACATTCAATTTTCTACAAATTATATTCTTACATATTTTTGAAATAATATAGATAACTTATTCAAATTTTTACGTTAAGTTTCCTCACTCTGATTTTTCTTAATTTTTTGCCGCTTAAGGGCCTATTTTTTCCATGATGATCTTGCACATACCCATAACTACAAGAGCCACCCTAATCATAGTTATATGGCCAACTAGTGTTAACCAATGCACTCGCAAGCTAATCACTTATCCCTATATTTCTCTATTATTTTGTCACATAAGCATTTTCTAACAATGCATTTGAATATAGACACACCCAAATATTTATAAGGGATGGAATCAATTGAGTAGCCCAACACCAATGAAATATTCCTTCGCATATTTTTTTTGGTATTGAAAAAGTAAATCTTAGATTTTTCCTCATTTATCAATTGACTTGAGGCCAAAATATACTTCTCCAATACTATTTTAATTTCCTCAACCTTACCAAGAGATGCCTCTCCATACAAGACCATGTCATCTACAAATTGTCAATGAATGAGGGGGTCCACATTCCTTGCAATTCTCAGACCATTCCATCTACCTTTCAAACATGACCTATCAATGAATCTGCTAAGTGCCTCTACCATAATGACAAACAAGAATGGTGATACATGATCACCTTGGCATAGCCTGTTGGAGCTTTTGAAAAATCCACATGGTTGACCATTTACCAGTATGGAATATCTCATGGAGGACATGCAGTAGAACACCATATCTATCTAAGGTTTTTTATATCTAAATTTCTCCAACACCTTACACATAAATACCCATTTAACACAGTCGTATGCCTTACATTCAACTTTATCATCATGTTACTCAAATGATCCATGTTTATTGAATGTGTTAGTTTATTCATAATTACAATACTATCTATAATTTATTTTCTTGGTGTAAAGCTAGTCTGATTATCTAAAATTATCAAGTTTCCAAAGTATTTTTCCAAAGTATTTTTCAAATTGCTTTCCATTTCTTTTGATAGAATTTTGTATATTGTGTTACACAATGAGATAGGTTGATATTCACCAAATGAAGTGCACTTTTCCTTCTTTGGAGTTAACACTATAACTATTTTATTTAGATCATTGACAATTTTTTTCTTTTTTATGAATTCTTTAGTCATTTCCCAAACATCATTTTATAGAAAATACCAACATATATGGAAAAAGAGCATCAAAAACCCATCTGGTCCTAAAGATTTATCTAGGTGTAGTTGGGAGACTACCACTTTAACTTCTTCTTTGGTGAAAGGAGCTAAAAAATTTCATTATCTTCTTCTTTTATGAGGTGAGGAATGTTATTTATTATGTCCTCATGAGACAAAGAGTCCATTGCTCCACTCAAGGATAACAAATTTGAAAGTGTTTGATAGCTTCGCATTGGATCTCTTTTGGAGAGTTGAGAAGATTGTGCTTGACATTATTTTTTTTCTTTTTGTGCCCTTCTTATTTTTTTTATGTTATAAAAAATTTGTGTTGGAGTCTCCTTCTAGGAGCCACACTTCTCAAAAATTTTCTCTCCAATATTTTCCCCCCCTGGTGATAATTTCATTATATTCCTCCTGGAACATCCCATGAGAAATGGTGTTCTCATTTAATTTACCCAATTCCTCTTCGATCCTCTCTTTTTCTATGAAAATGTTTCTAAACAAGGTTTTGTTCCATTCTATAAGTTTGATTTTGATTAATTGTAGTTTGCATTGAAACACAAAGCTTTTAGTGCCTATGTAGGAAGGACTAAATTTCCACTACTACTCTAATAATTCTACCAATTCTATCATTCCAAACCACATTATTCAAATTTGAATGAGCTTTTTCACTGGCCTATGTCCATATTTATTGCTATCTTCATTGAAAAAATGGTCTAAGTCTAAGAGTGATTGTATATTAGATTCCATATCATAGTATGATGTGAGCCATTCCTTGGGAATACAAAAAGTTGTCTAATATTTCTTTTATCTAGGTAAATCCCTCCCTTTTATTAGTCCAAGTATATGAACCATTTTTTGATAGAGCGCAAGGAGATCGGTTGCTAAGACAAATTTTCTAAAATTATCCATAGATTTAGGGATCCTACCAACTCCCCCCCATTTTTCATCATTACTCAATATCACATTGAAATCACCACTCATAATTATCTTCTTACCATGGTAATCAAAGACCATACTTCCAAGGGTATGCCATAGTGCAATCTTTTCTTGATTTTTGATAGGGTTGTATATATTAAATAATGGAAACACAATTGCATTTATAGCTCTTACCTCACAAAGCATCTAACTCATTTCCTTCCATAAAAAATATTACCATCATAGTCCTTTCCCTCCAAAGGACACTAATCCCCCCACTAAACCACTAGCCTTTGAATATTCCTCCTCCCATCTGGCCATGTTCAAAATCCTTCCTCCTCCAAAGATTTTTGTTTCTTGGAGTAGAAAAACATCCCAATTTGGAATCTCTGATTGGCACTTGATTATGTCCTATTTTTTAGGGGTATTTAAGCCCCTAACATTCCATGATATAAGCTTCATATTTTCCTAAGGGATGAGGTTCTCCCCTTAGCATTCATTAGGATGCTCTTAACACTAGTTATCCCTTTCTCCTTAGTGATTTCTTCACATTTTTATTTATCTACTTTCTGGCCTTTCTTTTTGATGGAACTTGAGTTAATTTCAAGCAACTTAGAAGTTATTTTTGAAATACACCTTGGATCTATGATTCCTAGTTCATCAAACTTTCCTTCCCGCTCACTATGTATTTTCGCACAATGATCTTTTACCATTGTATCTAATTTACCACTACTTTATTTCACAATTACTATTGCCATTTCCTTTGTGTTGTTATTTGATAATGAATCTACCTCTTTCAGTTTATTTTCCAATCCATAGCTAACTGGTAGATTTGAAAACTTATTTGATTGTAGAGTGGCAAGCAATGTTTCTTTCTTATGATTTTTTCCTTGTTTTACCACCTTTTTACTCTAGGGAATTCCTTCCTATTTCTCCTTTTGTTCCTCAATTTTTCTCTCTTTTAATCAATGATCCTGTTTTTTCTCCAACATTTTATTTTCTTTATTGGTCTTGATCATGAAGCTATTGTGAGGTTTCTCCCTCTACAATTTGAACAAAAAAACTTTTTTTTTTCAACCTCGACCCCTATATCCAAATTCCTTTGAACTTTGGAAAATGAAAATGGAAGATATCCTCGTAGATAGAGATCTATGGTCTACAATATCTGAAACCAAAACAACTAAAACAACCAAGGAAGATTGGGATCTTATGGATAGGAAAGACAAGGGTATGATCAGACTCTATTTGGCCTATTTTGTCTCATGAACATCCATGAGGAGAAAACTACAAAAGAACTTTGGAAGAAACTTGGATATTTTTATAAGGGTAAATCCCTAGTAAATAAGTTGTTCCTAAGAAAGAAATTGTACTCTCTAAAGATGGAAGATGGAGGATCCATGACAGATCACCTAAACGCATTCAACATGATAATAGCTCAACTAGATTCCATTAGAGATAAGATTGAAGCACAATATTGTTGTATGCTCCTGTTGTGTCCATTGCTAGAATCGTGGGACCAGTTTGTAATTGCTATTGGAAGCAAAACCACTAGTTTCAAGATAGATGAGGTGGTGTCTTCGATTTTATCTAATGAGATACAGAGAAAGTCTTTTGAGATGGCTAAGGAGGCCCTTTTTGTTCATGGTAGATTGAAGAAGAAAGGAAAAAATAAGGAAAAGAAATCAAAGTCAAAATATTCAGGGAGATCTAAGTCTCTTGGCAAGTCCAAGGTGAAGTGTTCGAACTATGAAAAACTGTTCATATCAAAAAAGTGTGCAAGGAAGAGAAGAAGAAGAAAGGAAAAAATTTCTCTAATTTCAACTCTGACAAATCTTCTTAAGATTTAATGTAGATGCCTTTGTCGTAGCCTTGGCAACCCATGCATCAGAATATGTTTGGTTGATAAACTCAAGTGCTTCTTTCCACATGACCTCTCACAAAGGTTGGTTTTCAATGTATAAAGAATACGATGGTGGGAAGGTGTATCTAGGTAATGAATCTCACCTGAAGATCATTGCTCGCGGAAGAATTAAAATCATATTCCCTAATGGGAGAGTGAAGGGGATTGATGATGTCTTATATATCTCCAGTTTGTCACCCAACCTGCTTGTCAAAGTGTAAGTTATTTTCTCTAGTGGAGGATGTAATATGACAAGAGGAGCTATGGTGTTGGATAAGGGTTTTCTAATTGGCACCTTGTACAAGCAAGATCCATGCATAGTTTAGTGCAATAGTTCTTCTAATACACCGAAGAAGATACCTTTGGATTCTTCATCACCATTAGATCATGCAAAGAAGTCTATTGCAGCTACATCTAATGGTCATGCATTTTGGGTACCTAAGGGTGGTCATTCATTGGAGATGAAGCTTCCTACAAAGAAGAAAATTCTATGGCACCACTGACTTGGTCACATTGGTGAGAAGGATCTTAGAGTCTTGAAAAATAAGAGCCTTGTTGAAGGCCTTGATGATTGTAATCTCTATTTTAACTTTTATGAATATTGCACATTTATGGAAAACAATACTGTGTTTCTTTTTACTCTAGTTCGCATAATTCATGGGGTTTTGGACTATGTTCATGCAGATGTGCTTGGTCCTATGAATATTCCTTCATTGTCAAAATCAATATATTTTGTTTCTTTCATAAATGATTATAGTAGAAGGACATTTGTTTATTTTCTCAAAAGTAAAGTTGAAGTATTTAGTCGGTCTAAGGAGTTTAGAGGCTTGGTATAAAATTAGACTAATAGAAAGATTAAGTGTTAAAGGATTGAAAATGGAGATCAGTTTTGTTCAGTGAATTTTGAAAAGCTCTGTAAAGAGCATGGGATTGAGATACATAGGATAACTCTATACATTCCATACTAAAATGGAGTTGCAAAGATGATGAATAAGTTGTTGATAGAGAGGGCTAGGAGTATTTTGAGTGGTGTTGGCCTTGAGCAGAATTTTTGTGCAAAAGTAGTAGCCACTACATGTTATCTGATCAACAAATTTCCTACATCAGTGCTTGTTGAAAAGACACCCATGGAGGCATGGTCTAGTAAAAATCATTCATTGACACATCTTAGAGTATTTGGTTGTGAATTTTACACTAATGTTCTAATTGAAAAAAGTTCTAAGTTGGAGAAAAAGGTGGTTAAGTGTATATTCATCAACTATGGTATTAGTGTGAAGGGGTACAAGCTTTGGGATCTAGAGGCCTAGAAGGTTTTATATAGTAGAAGTGTAACTTTTAGAGAGATGAAACATTCCACTGTTGAGTTATAGCCAAAGAAAGAGGAGAAAGAGAAGAAGGAGGTAGTTCAGGTTCCACTTACTCCAATGAAAGGTGAACTATGCACTCTTGTTGCACCTGATGATGAGGAGAGATCGAGTAGATCTGAAATTTCTAAAGAATAAGGAGAACCTCAACCTCAAGAATTGAGGAGGTCTCCATGTATTAGGTAGAAACCAGAAAGGTTTGGTTATTCATTATTAGATTCCAATTGCATTTTTCCTTTGATTGCTAACATTGATGAGCCTAGGACTATTAGGGAGGCTATGGGTATGAGTGATGCAGATTCCTAGATGAAAGCCATGGATGAGGAGATGAGTGCCTTGAAGAAAAACAAGAATTTGGATCTAGTACCCTTACTTGACAGACATAAACCTGTTGGTTTTAAATGGGTGTTCAAGAAGAAGTATGGTCAGGTATGTACAGGATCATCATGGGAAAAATAGGCCCTTAAGTGGTGAAAATTTTAAAAAAATCAGAGTTAGGAAACTTGACGTAAAAATTTGAATAAGTTATCTATATTATTTCAAAAAATTGTAAAAATAGAATTTGTAGAAAATTGAATGTAGTTTCTAAACTACTAGGTTTATTTAAAAAACAAATCTATTTGGTGAAAATTTGAAATTTCAATTCAAGTAGTACTTAAATTTCAGGAAAAAAATAAGTAGGTGTCTGTTTAACCACCCTAACCACAATAAAATGATATTTTTTTTATAATATTTTAGATATAAGTAGATGAATCATGTCCCATGTGATGCATTTTTTTGTAATTTTTTTCCAAATAAATAATTAAATATAATTTTTTATTACAACTTTTAAAAATATAAAACCCATGTCCTAACCACCTTAACTAGGTCAAAACTTCATGAAATTCAATTTTTTAATCCTATAGTATGCTAAGCATAGAATGTGACACATGTTTCAAACTCAAAAATGTGATACCGTTTGAAAGCTATAGATTTTTCAATCGTGGACTTTAGTCATAATTCAAATAGAAAATGAATAATAATTATTTATTAAATTCAAAGTAAAAGTATAATTTATATTGGTGGAAAGTAAGAATCTCCTTTAAAAACCCTTTTCATTTCATCAATTTTGACTAAAAAGAAAGTCATTAGCCACATACCCATCATATCACCACTTTTTGGCCCATCATGATCCTGCACATACCTGGTCCTAACGGAAGTGTTGAGAAGCACAAATCATGGTTGTTTTCTAAGGGGTATTCCTGTGGAGAGAATTGACTATGGTGAAATAATCTCTCCTTTGCAACTGACATCTATCCGTTCCTATTTGTTGGTGTAATTAATTATTTAATTACACTTTTAGGATAAATTTAGGTAATTATTTATTTCCTAGGATAATTATCATTTAATTCTTATCTTATCTTATTGAGTTGTCTTTTTGCTCAAGATAAGATTAGGGTTGTCTTTTTCATGCTTTATTGCATCATTGCCTTTCTGAAGGCTTTTGTAATATTTGTAACACATTTTCATTCAATAATCAATTAATTCTAATTTTTGCTTGCACACATTGGCTCTGAGGGTTTACAGAACTTCTGTTGTTTTTGTTCTGAATATCTTTGCATGTGATAGGTGATTGCTTGCAAGTGTTCTTGGGGACTGTGAAGTTGGTTTTTCAACTTCTACATGGTATCAGAGCTCCAGATCTGTTGCTTCCTGTTTTTGTTTTGAAGATATTCTCTCACAACATCTTTTTATGTGCAAGGGTTTTATTCCAATTTTTTTTGCCAAATCAGAGGAGTTTTCCATCATTTTTTGAGAAATTTTTACGTTGATCTCTCAAACAATGCATGCTAGTGCAAAATAGACTTCACAGATGCGCTCAGAAGGCCCAAAAACCCCTATTTTCATATAAAATATGATAGGGTTTGCTAAAAATTGATTTTTTAGTGTTTTTTGGGAATCTCAAAATAGTCATCAAAAAATCCGTACTATTGTACGGATCCGTACAAACATTTCAATTTTCATGCCATATATTTTTGGGCTATACATCAATTTTGAGTTGCTTTGATTTTTGTGCCATTTCGATTTTTGTGCTGCCTCGATTTTCATGTTATGAAGGTATAGCTGAATATTTTATTAATTTTTTAATCTTTAAATTAATAAAATGTTTGGTTTAAAGCCTAAATGAGCATATTTAGTAAAACAGTCATATCTTGAGCATACGGTCTCCGTTTTCAGAAAACGAGATATCGTTGGAAAGTTGGTTCTGGTGTCGATCTGATGGTGTAGGTGTGGTTTCTGGGATTTTCTATTTTGATTCCTTTTTCTGAATTCAAATTCAGATCATGGTTTTTCCAATCCGGGGGGCATAACTTTTGCATCCGAGCTCTGTTTTTCGAAAACAAATAGGCATTGGAAAGCTGGTTCAGTGCTCTACACAGATTTCAGACCTATTTTTCTAGGTTTTTTTACCGGGTATTTTATATTTCTGTTTGATCTCAGCCTTTACCTTTTCAGTTATTTTCTTGGGAAGCGTGCAATTAGGCTTTTTTTTCAGATCATCGAGCATTGTTTTTCTATTTGAGAGTATATATTTCTATTTTCTATCATGGATTTACATAACATTGCACCCCTTACTCCATTCAACTATTTTGGTTGGAAAAAACAAATGGAGATTCACTTGAAACATAAAGGTTGTATAGGGTAACCATGGGTACAGAAATTGAACCTACAAGTGCTACTGAAAAGAAAAAATAGTTTAATAGGTGTGATGAAGCTTATGGTACATTATGTCTATCTCTTTCATCTGACCTCCTTTTTCACATTGAATCTTGCACTACACCAAATGAGATATGGGCTACTTTGGAGTCTTTGTTTGGGAAGCAGGATACTATGAGAGGGTTTCAGTTAGAGAATGAGCTTATTGGCTTAAATCCTAGGGATTTTGACAGCATCCAGGATTTTTTCACCAAACTCAAGTCTGTTAGATTATAGTTGTCACAGTGTGGTGTTTAGAAAGAAGACTCTCAGTTGATATTGTCCATTCTTTCTAAGCTTGGACTAGATTATTCAGTTTTTGTTTCTACCTTTTATGCCACTAGGGATGCACTTGATACGAGATTCACTATGCCATCTCTTGATGACTTTGCTTCATCTCTCACTCGAGATCAAGCTAAGTTAGCTAGCATGGGCACGGTGAAACCTTCTTCCTCTTCACAGGCACTTATTGCATCACAGGAGCCTAGAGATCAAAAGGCTTCTATAGGCAAAGGAAAGAAATAGAAACAAAAAGATTCCAAACCTCATGAGCAGCAAAAGGAGTCCTCAGATTCATCCTCCTCTTCTAAGGGGAAATCATTTAGGAAGGAGAAGTCTACATGTGCATATTGCAAGAGGGAAGGACATGCAGAACATAATTGTTACAAGGACATTGATGAGCTGAAACATCTTCTTTAGAAACATCAGATTGATTTTCCTTCTAGGATGTCTACATCATCTTCTTCTCTTCATTCTTCTTCTTCAGAGTAGCATAACACAGGCACAACTAGTTTACATACTTCATCAGATATGAAGGGACATGCTCTTTGTGCTTCTTCAGGTATTGGATCAGGGAGATGGATTCTAGATTCAGGAGCATCTCATCATATGGCATCTTCACAGTCTATGTTCACTTCCTTTGAGCCTTGCACTATGTCTCCCATTTTGATGGGAAACAACACTTACATGAGTGTTACAAGGAAGGGGTCTATTAGTTTTGGGGATCACTCCTTTCAGGATGTCTTGTGTGCCCCTCACTTGACAAATAACTTTCTTTCCATTTATCAGATAACACATGGGGGCAATGGGAGATCTGTGGAATTCACACCTGATTCGGTTATTATCAGAGACTTGGAGAGTAGAGCAGTTATTGCTACTGGGATGGTGGATCACTCATCTTAGTTGTATTGTTTCACTGATTTTGCTACTGGTGGTGCTTCTATTCCTACAGCTGTTCATCACACTTTGAGTGTGCATCATCATTCAAAGGAGAGATTTGGCTTTTTGAACATTGGTGTTCTCACTTCAGATCCTATTCTCGAGCCTTCCATTCCATCTCCTCCACCTCTTGTTTCTTCTTCTGTTTTAGTGCAGCAGGATCTAGTTGATCATACATCTTTGGAGGTTTCTATTGAGTCTTCACCTACTTCAGCTTCTCCATTTGTTGAGGTCACACCTACTTCTGTGGAGACATCTTGGGCTGCACCTTCTTCACCTTCAGAGATTGCTTTCATTCGGCCTCTTCCCTCTCACTTCTTTTAGGAGATGCAGTTTCTTCACTTCTTTTGGAGTTACTTCATTTTGGGGGGGATTTGTGGTCTCTTTCTTCCTCTCTTATGGGGGAATTCATTTATGTATCTTTGTGATGGATGGTGTCCTTGGGGGGTCTTATGGATTCCTCCATCTTTAATCACTTAGTTTATTGCATTCTATTTTGGGGAGGAGTTTTGTTCCCATGTGGTTTTCTCCTTTTCCCTGTTTGATTTAGTTTGCATTGCATTTGTAAATGAGTACCTGATCAGGCCTTATTGTCGGGACTCATCTCTTGCATAATAATTTGCTTCTCCCTAAGTTACACTTATGGGGGGTATTGGTGTAATTAATTATTTAATTACACTTTAGGATAAGTTTACTTAGGTAATTATTTATTTCCTAGGATAATTATCATTTAATTATTATCTTATCTTATTGAGCTGTCTTTTTGCTCAAGATAAGATTAGGGTTGTCTTTTCATGCTTTATTGCATCATTGCCTTTCTGAAGGATTTTGTAATATTTGTAAAACATTTTCATTCAATAATCAATTAATTCTAATTTTTGCTTGCACACATTGGCTCTGAGGGTCTACAGAACTTCTGTTGTTTTTGTTTTGAATATCTTTGCATGTGATAGGTGATTTCTTGTAGGTGTTCTTGGGGACTGTGAAGTTGGTTTTTCAACTTCTACACTATTATCACTTGTCATAGTGTATAATTTTGAAATGGAATAGATGGATGTGAAGACAACATTCCTGCATGGTGATTTACAGGAAGAGATTTATATTTCATAGCTAAATAATTTTGTTCTCAAAGGTAAATAAATTTTGGTTTTCAAACTAAAGAAGTCTCTATATGGTTTGAAACAGTCTCCTAGAATGTGGTACCAAAAGTTCGATACCTATGTGTTGTCATTGGGATTTTTGAGATCTAAATTTGACCATTGTGTGTATTATAAATATAAAAATGGTTGCATTCTCATTATTGTTTTATATGTAGATGATATGTTGTTTGGGGGAATGGTAAAAGTATGATTTCAAATTTGAAGTCTTAGATTTCAACACAGTTTGAGATGAAAGATCTAGCTACAACTAGGTATTCTGGGATGGAGATCACAAGAGATAGATATAACTAAAATCTTTGGTTAAGCCAAAGTATATATGTGAACTCAGTGTTGGAGATACTCAACATGGAAAATTGTAGATAGTTAGTTGTTCCTATAATGCAACAGATAAATATTTTTGTGAATGGTTGTCCAAAATATCCTACTGAGATTGAGGACATGACCAGAGTATTGTATGTGAGTGTTGTTGGTAGTTTAATGTATGTTATGGTCTGTGTGATGTTAGACATTGCCCAAGAGTGGGAGTCCTTAGTCGATTGGGATGTAGTCAAAAGAGTGTTTAGGTACTTGTGAGGTACTTCTAAGTATGCCCTATTCTTTCATGGTTATCCTACTAAAGCTTAGCATTCAGCGAGTATTCATGGATATGTGGATTTTGATTGGGTAGGCGACATTGACAACAAAAGATCCACTAGTGGTTATGTGTTTATGATGTTTGGTGGTGCTATTAGTTGGATGAGTAAGCAAAAGGTTGTAGTCACTTTTTCCATGACAGAATCAAAGTACATGGAAGCTACTAATGCTTGTAATAAATCCATTTTCCTTAAGATAGTGTGCTCTAATATTGGTTTAGATGCAGGATAGATTACTATCTAAGTTGCAACAGTCAGAGTGCCATTTTTTTAGAAAATGATCCCACCTTCCATGTCAGAACAAAGCACATTGATGTCTAGTATCATTTTGTTTGTGATATGGTAGAAGATGGAAAGATGAAATTGGAGAAGTTTGACATTGACAAATGATGCAGATGCACATATGAAAATAGTGAGCATAGAGAAGTTTAGATGTTGTTCTAATTCCATGGGCCTTGGGGCCCTGAGCAAATAATTTCATATGACTCTAGATAGGTCTTTGACAAGTGGGAGAATGTTGGGATTAGGGTGTCTCAACCTTTGATTCCTAGAATTTATTTATTATTTTATGATGTATTTATTTATATCATAATGTGATTCAACCTAGAAAATAGTAGCTCTATGTTTTGGGAGATAAAACTACCAATTTTCTACAAGTTTCATTCAAAGGACACCTTATAGATCTCAATCTAGAGATGGAATAAGGGAAAGAGATTTGCAATAAGGTATCTTAGGGTGTGATTAAAGGCTAAAAGGGGGTTCATCACCAAGCAAGGGCTTGGAAAGACAAGAAATGTAAATGATATGAAAACCTTAAGTAAATGGCCTATAAATGAAGTCAAATCATAATAGTAAACTAAGAAAGTATAGAGGTGCACCTAGAAAACTAAATACATATTCTTAGGGAAAAGTTTAAAATCCTAAAAATCTGGTTTTCAAAGCATACTGGGACTCATACACCATGCTAGGCGATTTAGTCCCAGTTTAGGATTTCTAGGCAAAAACTGGAATTTCACAATGACAAGTCTGAATCCTTTGAAATCCAAAAAAAAGTATTATAATAGGACTCATATGCCACAAGTGGCATATCAGTCCCATTCTGATTTTTCAAAAAATTAAGATCTAAATTTGTTCTCCTATCTCTGCTCTTCCTTTCAAACCTGATTTCTGGATCTGAACCTACTAAAAACTTACAAAATAAAATATAGTATTGATTTTCTTATGGGGGGTTTGCCTCAATCAAACCCCTAGTTTGGAAATTAAACCTTGATAGAAATGATAGATCTTGAAAATAAATATGAGTGCAAGCCCTAATCTTAAGTGTATCTAAGATTAGGAGATCCAATATGCAATGAAACCTTATTCTAATGTGCTAGAATAAGATGCATGAATGAAACATCTAGAGATGATGACTCACTTTGGGCGATATCTAATCACCCTAATAAGCCATGAAAATGCATGTACCTTCCTTTAGGTAGAAAGTAGAGTGATAATGGAGGATGCAATCACATAGGAAACAAGTCATTAGGTTTGGCTTGATGGTTTGTTGCACCTCCCCAACCTAGAATCCATCATGATTCACCATAGGCAACCATCATCAATCATTGACAATGCTAGATATTGAATGGAAAGTGAGCTTGAAGACCTATAAAAACACTATAATGCTACTCCAAGACTTCAACTTTTCTTGCTACTTGTTCTTGAATTCTCTTGTGAAAGTATGCTTGAGTGCTTATGAATGCTTAGATCTTCAATCAATCTCTCTAGGTGAAAAAAAAGTGATTTGAAAACTTGCTTATATAGGCGCTTCATCTAATTTACCATTTATTAGATCCCAAATGTTGACATCAACCAAAAATTTGAATAAAAAACCTTAATTTACCACTCAAACCCTAAAAAGGGACCACATGGGACTCATACACCACTTGTAGGATTTGGGTCCCACCTAGGGGGACTCATATTCCCAAGGTGGCATATGAGTCACACCCTATCTTTTTGGGGTGATTAAATGTCAAGATGTTAGAAAATTGAATACCTTTGTTGATTTTATCAATATTTCAGTCAAAATAAGCCTTGGTATCTAAAATAAAGGGTCTTAGCGGCCTATTAATGATGATTTTAAGGGTAATAAATGCAAGGGTACTAAAATAGGTCCAAATTAAGTGTGAAATTATACCTCTCCAAGAAGGGCATACAACTTTTTACACTACATTTAGTCCAAGCACTTTAGTGCACATATGACTCTACGTGAATATGCAAGCTAAAGGAATTTGGACAATAACTTCATTTCATAAAAGGAATAAAGGATACTCATATGGATTAATTTGTGAGCATGGGAGAATGAAGCCCCCACTATAGCTATCTACAAAACCACAATGTTAGGAACCAAATCCTACAACACCAATTCCTTATTCATTCAAAGAAATTTTCTTATCTAATTTATTTATGAAATCGATTTCAAGGGTAGATGTATGCCCTCCCTTGATTCTGGTTGCTTTACAAAGGTGGAATCAACATAGTAGTCTAATCACATAGAATTGCATAAGTCATATCATAGGGTATTTCCAAGTACCATACCACATAGTGATAGAGATTTGATGGGAATTGGAATGGGAGAGAAATCATGAATCCAATGCAACAAACAACATCGAAAATGGAGCTCTCTAGTCCCCAATATGCTAGTTTGAATGAAAAGCACTTTTAACCCTAATATGCAAATGACCTAGTTTGAACATATGTAAGAATAAAAAGTGAAGTAATTTGTAATCATTTTTTCTTTTACCTTCTTGTAGTTTTATTTCGGTGAAGAGTGAGTGATAATGTCAAGCATTTGAGCATATGTTCCTCCAAGACTCAATAGCCTACAAAGGAGGTAGCACTAGGTGACCTACAACATCTAGTGAGTGGATTCTTCTCTACCTTAACTTTGTTTTTACACAATTATTTTATGTTTTACACATTTCTAAATAGATTTAGGACCCTGGAAGAAAAATATGTAAAGCGTCCCTTTTTTTCACAAACTACCCCCTTTTTTTGTAGTGTCCCACTTTTTTACAAAGTGTCCCATTTCTTCACAAAGTGTCCCAAAAGAGGAATAATGTGTCTAGGACCCTTAGAAAAGTACCCAAGAGAAACTTTAGCACACTTTTTGACTATTGATGCATATATTTAAGATTTTTATAATGTTTATAGATGATGCTTTTACTTTTTGATAGATTCCTCCTTTGTCATGACAACATCTCAGTGGCAGATTATTTTGTTGATTAGGAGATTTAGTCACCACACTTTTAGAGGAGGATACACAAAATTTATAGGCTACTGGGATATATTGGGCATATCTCATGCCTCCTATGAGATACCATGATGCCATGCTAATGGCATTAGTAGAGAGGCATGGGACACACATACCTGCACCTTTCATCTACCAACTGGCAAGATGATGATCACTATGGAGGATGTACATCACATACTTTGAACTCCCATTCAAGGTGAGAGAGTCAATTTTGTAGAGGACCATACATATAGGTATATGAGAGTAGATATATAGTACTGCCTTGGAGGACCAAATTGAGATGAGATCGTGGGGCCACATATTGAGCTAAAGAAGCTACTTTATGCATGATCGCCACTTTTGAGACAAATTATGATTTTCACCATAGCACTAGTACTATTCCCAAATGGTTGGGGAGTACACCTAGATGGAGGCCTAGTTCACATGATATGGGAGATGGAGCATCATCGAACCTTCAATGCATGGGGTCATAGCATGCTTGCACATCTTTACTATGATTTGGGATGATTTACTTATCACGAGGTCGAGAGCATGGTGCATTTTACATTACTACAGGTTTGGTGCCTAGAGCATATCACATGCACCAGACCGACAAGTTTTTTGTCTATATGCATATATCGTCAAAAAATGTCATAAATGACATTTTCACACTTGTTTGGGTGCCCCTTGTTAAATTGAGCTTAATGATGCCTTGATTTAGTGTTGTAATGTGCTTAACACATTCACATTAGGTATTAGGCCCTTGTGGACTAAATTGACCTAGTTGTACCTTATTTAAGGTGTTGTAAAGTGTTGTACCATACTTTCACACTAATCTAGGGTTTTCATTATTAATGGGGCTTCGTTATGCCTTGTTTGGCTTTGCATCCACAAGCCTTAATTAATGCATATTTTTGAGGATAATTCTGACATAAACTAGAATCAAATCATAATTTAGGTGTTTTTGGATTGTGTGTCCAAGATTTAGTGATTTGGGACTCATACACCACCTTGGGCGTATGGGTCCCACCTAAGTTTTGGGGTTCCAATCCTAATTTCACATGAATGTATTTTTTTCTTGAAAAATGTGTCCCATGGCCTAGCCTAATGGGACTCACATACCACTTCTAACATATGAGTCCCATGTGGCCCAAAATTAAATTTATTTCAAATTCTTGTATTTTATCCTCCTAGATCTGATGTCAGCTTGTAGTGTTGTAATTTCAAGAAATTTGGCATAAGCAAGTGTAAATGCAAGGTTATCTCATTCATTTTTCTCCTAACAAGAAATCAAGTGATCCTTATAGAAAATTTGAGTTCATAAGAGTATTCAATTGTTTACAAGAGAATTCAAGAGTCTTCAATAGTTTATTATCAAGTGTTTTGGAGCATAATTCAAGTATCAAGCATCATGTAAAAGTCATCATGCATCATGTTTGTTTTTGAGCTAAAAATTGTGATGTAGGGTTTCATAATTCAAGCTATCATTCAATTCAAGATCTATCACATTCAAGCAAGAGTCGAGATCTACATCCATTGGAGCCAATTCATACATGTTTGCAGTACTTTATTTCTAGGGTTTGGTGAATTGCAACATTATAGCTTTTTCATTCATCATTCCTCCTTTCTATTTCATTTCATTACAAGGTTTGATTATCAAAATGAGGTTTGAACAAGGCAAACCCCTTTCCACTAACAAAGAAACATTTTCGCATCTCTTTAATGTCTGATTTGCGAATATAGGATTGAAGATATATTTAAGAGAAAGATTAGAAAGAGGTTGTTAAAGTTGCAAAGTCATTCAAGTTGTCACCTTGTTCAAAATATCTTTGGAGGACACCTACAAAGAAAATTTTTAAAATTCAAATCCAAAAACCAAGTCAAGAAGACAAAGTAGAGATTGAAGAGAAGATTCAAATCCAGATCCTTTGAAAAATCCAAACTAGACTTATACACCACTTCTAGCATATGAGTACCAATACAGTCAAATTTATGGATTTTAGGAGTTCTAGACTTGTATCTGCCAGATTTTTGTTCCTTCCCAAAAATGATAATCTAGGAATAAATCATCTAGTATGGCGTATGAGTCCCATTATACATTAATTTTAGTATTTTTAGCATTTCAGATCTCCATTCAAGCTCCTACAAATTTCCAGGTGCACACCCCTAGTCTCTCAGTTGGTTATTTTCTTTTGCATTCATTTCTAGGTCATTTAGTAAAGTCTTGCATTTCATTAAGTTTCATATTTGATCGTGCATGCCATTTGTATTTCCAAGCTCTAGCTTGGTGGTGAACCCCTCTTTTAGTCTCTAACCACACCCTAGGACACCCTATTGCAAGAAAACTTTCCCCTACTTCATCCTTGGATTGAGATCTCTAGGGTTTCCTTGAATGAGAAGTGTTGAAGATTGTTGTTCTATGTCCTAAACCATACCCAACGACAATTTTCTTCCTTTCATTTTGGTTAACCTACATTTAGAACATCTTAATTCTAATTTGGAGTGCATCATCATCCTAGTTCTATCTTGCATTAACTTTGCATTAGGTTTTACATTAGTTAATTGGCATTCTACATTTTCTAAATCTTGCATTAGTGAAAGTGCATATAGGTTGCATTTTTGTCCCTTGAATACTAAAATTGACTTAAAATCTTCATTTTCACTTAGTTTAGACATCATACAAACCAAAAAGCATAAATTTCACTTGGAATTTTTTGAAATTTGTGCAAAAACCCTCATTTGGGACTCATACGCCCCTCTAGGTGATTTAGTCCCAGTACAGGTGGTTTTTCCTAATTTCTAGGTATTATGTAGTGATTGTCATTCATCATTCAAACCTCTAAAAAATCTTTTTTGGGACTCATACGTCCCTTTGGGTATTTAGTCCCATTTCAAATTTTAAACTACATTTTCTAGCATTAAATTCTCTACTTTTGTGTTTATGTTTGTTGTTGTTAGTTTAGAGAGTTTTTGTTACTTTCATTTTATTTCATTTAGCTTCCTTACATACATATCATAATCTCAAATTTTCATTTAGACATTTTTGCATTTCATCATGGATATGTGCTTTAGTAAGTTGTGGATGTCCTTGAAGTCCTTAGTGGATGTATCAAGTTATGCTTTTGGAAATGATCCTCATGAAATTGAACTTACTCATGCTCACTCAACTCCTAATGCATGTCCTCCTCACGATGTTGACATTATTGGAGAAGATGGTGACAACATGAATAAATTCCTAAAAAATTACCTTAATAACCTTGAGACTAATGCATCATTTTATCCATCCATGAAACAAACAAAACCACCTATAATACCACCACTTGAGATGTTTGGTTACCTACATCCTAAAACTAAAACACAAATTGACCCTAAGTTCCCTACAATAGGTGAACCTAGTTCCTCTAAACAACCAAATACTCAACCATTCTATGTGAACAAAGTGACAAACACTCCCGTCAATCTACAAGAGACATATGGAAAAGGATTCATGATCTTAAGCAAACAAGGATTTGATGTAACAAGTGAAAATGAAATTCATCAACTCTTAGAGAAAATACCAATTGAAGATACTAAATGGTTAGGGTATCAAGATCCTCCTCCCAACATGAGTATCTTCTTCCTAAAGAACAACCAATGATTCATAATGATGATAAGGATGAGAGGATCATCTTAGGTACTCCTCAACATTCAACTTGAGAAATTGGTGAATCTAGAAAAAGAAGACAAGAAATTGGTGAATCTAGCAAGTGACGAAGGCCTTACAAACTAAAGAAACTAAAATTCCATTGTCCACCAATTACCACTGAAAGAAATTTACAAATACTTTTAAACCAAGGAATAATTAAATTACCACCCATAAGAGAAGACCAATCTCCAAATCCTAAGAATACAAACACATCACATTGTCGATACCATAAAGTTCTTGGACACAGTACCGATGAGTGTCATGCTTTAAACAAATATTTAAAAAGTTTGATATCATAGAAATAGTCCCTTAAAGTGGGACCCTTTCACTCCTTTCCATGTATTGATTATAGAATCATCATATTCTCATTATTACATGCTTTACATTCATTACAAATCTTTTCAAAATGTAAGGAGATTTTTCCCATCACCTACCTCAGCTCATTCTTGCCTTGTAATTAGTGGGGGAAAGAATTGGATAGCCTTGTCCTGGTAATGCATTTTTTGTAGTCCCTTTGGATAGTTTTCTAACTTCTATATACGATGAACATGATTGGGATGCAGATGACCTACTAATAGGTTGACTTTCATGCACCTTACTAATATTTTGCATTATTTTCCTATTTATTTTATGATATTGCATGTGTGTAATGTGATATCCCTGTGTCGTTCTATTTGATGTATCTATCTCTCTCTCTTTGAAATTCCTCTATTTGTATCTACATTCTTCTTTATGTCATAAATTTTTTACCTTTTCCTTTTTATCTTTTTCATTTGTCTTGTGTTTTCCTTTTGGGGGTGATGCAAGGCATTGAGACACTCATCTCCCTTCCATGTTGACCCAAAATCTTTTCCTTTTATCTTTTTCATTTGTTTTGTGTTTTCCTTTTGGGGATGATGCAAGGCGTTGAGACATTCATGTCTCTTCCATGGATGTTGACTCAAAAGGTTTTTTTTCTTTGATTTTTCTCTCTTTGTGTCATTCTTCCAGTTCTATGAGTATTTAAGGAATGGTGATAGTTTTGAGCTCTCTAAAAATATTGTAGCAAGAACATACTAACCCCAAATCCATGGATCCCTCATGTTTTTGGAGTTTCATTTCAAGGGAAACCCCTCTTTTCCTTTTTTCATGATGTGGCTTTATTTGGAAACATATGACTTGGAATAGGTATTTCCAAATTAGCTCTCATGTCTTCTTTATTGTTAACATTTATCATTTTCTACTTTAAAGTAATTTCTCGCAGCATGGCATTTAGCAATTTCTTTCAAGTGGGGGAATACATTGGCATTATTGTTTTTCATTTCATGTTTGATTGTGTAGTCTCCTTACTTCATGTGATGCATTTTTTTATTTTTGGTGGCATTGGATATGATGTCCCTTGAAGAGCATGATCTCTCTTAGCATATTATATTCCTCTTAGTGGCTTGGTGCAACACACTACATCCCCTAAGATTTGAATCTTCTATTCTTTGATCGGTCCTCTCTTAGAGACATTAGGCACAATGTTCAATAAGTTAAAGACCTTACATGAACTAAGAAAAACTCCTTTGAATGTTCCCTACTTTGCATTTAAAATTTTTGTTATATGACCACCTTGCATAAAACACTTTGCATGCTTGTGGAGCCATCTTGTTTGTTCATGAGTTTCAAGCATACGAAGTTTTGTTTGCCTCCTAAAGCTCAAAGTTTATTGTTGTGTGGTGCCTTATCAAAGTTATTAGGAGGTATAACTTTGGTCTGGTTGTACAAGAAGCTGAACTTAGGCATGACTTTCCCATAGCCACTTCCTTGTGTGTGTGAATGGATACCAGTCATGTGTGTATGTCTCACCTCTTTGGATACTCACCCAATAGATAGCCCAGAGTTTCGTTGCCTCAAAGTGAGCATACATTTTTGGACATACAACCTAGATCTTATCCAAATCACAATGCACAAATGATCAAAGCTTGATCAACCCCTCTTTTTCTTTTTTGTTTTTCCTTTTCTCTTTGTCTTTGGTAATGTATGCTTGTGCCTTATTGTTACTCCTTATATCATTTTCATAACATTATTTTTTGCCTATGTTGCTTTTTCATGGGATCTTGATCCTGGGGGCTTGATCACCCCTCTTGATCATTTTTGTCTTATCTTACTAGCATTGGTGTATTGGGACCCCTCTTGATGTGTGTTGGTCTAGTTTAGGGTGAGTTTGAAGCAAGTTCATCCTCTCACTAAAGTGGGGGCTAAATGTAGTCTCAAAAAATGTCGTCTGTGACATTTTCACACTTGTTTGGGTCCTCCTTGTTAAATTGAGCCTAATGATGCCTTGATTTAGTGTTGTAATGTGCTTAACACATTCACATTAGTTCTTGGGACCTTGTGAACTAAATGGACCTAATTGTACATTATTTAAGGTGTTGTAAAGTGTTGTACCACACTTTCACACTAATCTAGGGTTTTCATTATTAATGGGGTTTTTTTATGCCTTGTTTGGCCTTATTTTGCATCCACAAGCCTTAATTAATGAATCTTTTTGAGGAAAATCATGACATAAACCAGCATCCAATCATAATTTAGGTGTTTTCAGATTGTATGGCCTAGATTTAGTGGTCTAGGACTCATACACCACATTGGGTGTATAGGTCCCACCTAAGTTTCAGGGCTCCAATCCTGATTTCACATGAATCTAAGCTTTTCTTAAAAAATGTGTCCCATAGCCTAGCCTAATGGGCCTCATATGCCACTTCTAGTGTATGAGTCTCGTGTGACCCAAAATTAAATTAAATTCAAATTCTTGATGGGATTTTATCCTCCTAGATCCGATGTCTACTTGTAGTGTTGTAATTTTGGGAAATTTGGCATAAACAAGTATAAATACAAGGTTATTTCATTCATTTGTCTCCTAACAAGAAATCAAGTGATCCTTATAGAAAATTTGAGTTCATAAGAGAATTCAAGTGTTTACAAGAGCATTCAAGAATCTTCAAGAGCTAATTATCAAGTTTTTTGGAGCATAATTAAAGTATCAAGCATGATGTCAAAGTCATCATGCATCATGTTTTTTTTTTACCTAACAATTGTGATGTAGGGTTACATGATTCAAGCTAGCATTCAACTAAAGATCTATCACATTCAAGCTAGAGTAAAGATCTACATCCATTGTAGCCACTTCATACATGCTTGCAATACTTTATTGCTAGGGTTTGGTGAGTTACAAAATTACATTTTGTTCACTCATCTTTCCTCCTTCCTATTTCATTTCATTACAAGGTTTGATTACCAAAACGGGGTTTGACCAAGGAAAACCCCTTTCCACTAACAAAACAAGATTTTTCCCTCTCTTTAGTGTGTGATTTGCAAATCTAGGATTGAAGACATATTGAAGAGCAAGATTGGAAAGAGGTTGTTAAAGTTGCAAGGTCATTCAATTTGTCACCTTGTTTATAAGATCATTGGAGGAAACCTATAGAGAAGAATCCTCAAATCCAGATCCAAAAAGTAGGTCAAGAAGAAAAAGTAGAGATTGAAGAGCAGATTCAGATCCCGATCCTCTGAAATAAAAAAACTAGACTGATACACCACTTCTAACGTATGAGTCCAAATACAACCAAATTTGAAAATTTCAGGAGTTCCTTACTTGTCTCTGCTAGATTTTTGTACCTATCCAAAAACCCTAATCTGGGACTAAATCGGCCAGTCTAGCATATGAGTCCTAGTCTACATTAATTTTAGTATTTTTAGCATTTCATATTTGCATTCAAGCTCCTTTAGATTTCCAATTGCACACCCCTAATCTCTCAGTTGGTTATTACATGTTTTGCATTCATTTCTAGGTCATTTAATAAAGTCTTGCATTGCATTAAGTTTCATATTTGATCTTGCATGTCATTTTTTTTTCCATGACATAGCTCGGTGGTGAACCTCTCTTTTAGTCTCTAACCACACCCTAGGACACCCTATTGCAAGAAATGTAAATGATATGCAAAACTTAAGTAAATGGCCTGGAAATGAACTCAAATCATAACAGTAAACTAAGAAAGTACAGAGGTGCACCTGGAAAACTGAATATGCTTAGGGAAAGGTTTAAAATCCTAAAAATATAGTTTTCAAAGCATACTAGGACTCATACACCATGTTGGGTGATTTAGTCCAAGTTTAGGATTTCTAGGTAGAAACTGGAATTTCACAGTGACAAGTCTAAATCCTCTGAAATCTAAAAAAAAGTACTATACCAGGACTCATACGCCACAAGTGGGGTATCACCCCCCTTCTTTTTCAGAAAATTAAGATCTGAAACTATTCTCCTATCTCTACTCTTCCTTTCAAACCTGATTTTTGAATCTGAACCTGCTAAAAACCTACAAAATAGAATATAGTATTGATTTTCTTATGAGGGGTTTCCCTCGGTCGAACCCCTAGTTTGGTAATTAAACCTTGATAGAAATGATAGATCTTGAAAGTAAATATGAGTGCAAGCCCTATTCTTAAGTGCATCTTAGATTGGGAGATCTAATATGCAATGAAACGCTATTCTAATATGCTAAAATAAGATGCATGAATGAAACATAGGGGTGATCCCACAATAGTGGTTTACAATTTTTGGCCAAACTGGACACTGAAATTGTTTTTTAACTAAATATTCACATTTAGGCACCTATAGCAGCTAAACCATGAGGAATTTGAAGATGATGTGAACTAGAGTCTCATCACATTTTGTCTGTAGATTCTAAAAATATTTTTTTCAAAATTTTTGGAATCGGATTGCACTTCTTTTTCCATCTCCCACGAAAATTGGTTTTTTCCTATAATTTGACAACAACTTCGAAAAGTGACACACACCGTATAACGCATGAATTTTTTTCCATGAAGGATAAAATACTAATTATTTTGAATTTAGATTTTTAACTCCGATATCTAGCGGCCCCACTTGGTTAGGATAATTTTATTGAATATTTTTTCTTTAATCAAGTTTCAAAGTCAAACCAATTACAATTTAGACATAATGAACCATATAACATATGTAACTTTTTTTGTATATATCGAAATTCAAAAAAAAATTGTTGGATCAAGGATATCAATATCTGGTGCAATCATATTTTTCAAAAAAAAATTATAATCTATTATTTTTCCACATGTGCAAAACAGAGACCTTCATTTTTGGTGAAAAACTTATGTTTAATAAAAATTAAAAAAACATACATAATAAAACCAAAACATATTAAAATTATATTCATTGGATAGCTCATTCCGAGGACTACCTAATTGCAATTGGGTTTGTGAAGAGTCCTCCATTTTCATCCTCAACCTGATTTCTGAAGTGTAAATATTTAGATTTTTTTTGGTGTCTCACAAGGGATGAGGGGTAAGGGGGGTTCGAGCGAACCACCCTTCCATAAGGGATTTTGTTTTGTTTTTGGGCGGGAAAGCACTAAAAGAGTTCGCTCGAACCAGTAGGTTCGTCCGAACCCCTAAAATCAAGTTTTTTTCCATGGGGTCATTTTTTGTGAGTTTTCCTTCCTCACTTGAATTGTAAACCACTATTGTGGCTTCACCCATAGAGATGATGACTCACTTTGGGAGATCTCTAATCACACTAATAAACCTTAATAATGCATGTACCTTCCTTTAGGTAGAAAGTAGAGTGATAACGAAGGATGGAATCACTTAGAAAATGAGTCAATAGGCTTGGCTTGATGGCTAGTTGCATCTCTGCAACCTAGAATCCATCATGATTCACCATAGGCAACCATCACCAGTGATTAACAATGCTAGATCTTGAATAGAAAGTGAGCTTGAAGACCTACAAAAACACTATAATGTTGCTCCAAAACTTCAACTTTGCTTGCTACTTGTTCTTGAATGCTCTTGTGAAAGTATGCCTTAGTGCTTACGAATGCTTAGATCTTGAATCAATCTCTCTAGATGAAAAAAATGATTTGAAAACTTGTTTATATAAGTGCTTCATCTAATTTACCATGTATTAGATCCCAAATACCAAAATCAACCAAAAATTTAAATAAAAAACCTTAATTTCCCACTCAAACCCTAAAAAGGGGCCACACGAGACTCATACGCCACTTGTGATGTCTGGGTCCCAACTAGGGGGACTCATATGCCCAAGGTGACATATGAATCCCACCCTAACTTTTGGGGGTGACTAAATGTTGGGTTGCTAGAAAATTGAATGCCTTCATTGATTTTGTCAAGCTATCAATCTAAATAAGCCTTGGGATCCAAAATAAAGGGTCTTAGGGGCCTATTAATGATGATTTTAAGGGTCATGAATGTAGGGGTACTAAAATAGGTCCAAATTAAGTGTGAAATTGTACCATCTCCAAGAAGGATGCACTATTTTTCTACACTAAATATTGTTTAATTACCTACCCAAATTGATGTCACTTGTGGGACCTATTGGTGATGTGGCATCC